>VWZE01004773.1:382954-470960 GCA_013396675.1 Eubucco bourcierii | reverse complement strand
CGCCCCCTGCGCGCTGCCTGCGCGCCGCAACCCCCCGGTTCTCCTCCCCCGGGGCGCGGCTGAGGCCGGGCGCGGTTGCGACACCCGCGACGGGCGGGGAGGGTCCCGGGAGGGGCGGAGGAGCGGAGCTCCCCCCCTCACCTGCGCACACGTTTTCGGGGGGGTTACGCTGTTTTCTCTGCGGAGCGGCCCCTAAAGGGTCGATTTCTTCCTGCCGTTCGCGTTCGTATTTTTAAAGGGCGATGCTGCGGCTTCCGCGGGCAGGGACAAGCGTGGGGATTGCGGGGATTTCTCTCAGCTCGAGTGTCACCATGGGAGGGGGTTTGAAAGGCACCCACGGCCCAGGGAGACGCGCGGGGGTCCACGGCCCCTCCCTAGAAGATTTCTTCCTCGGAGCGTGCTCGCTCGGGCAGTATGAGCTGTGTCCCTGAATCCCGCAGGATCCTCCCAGGTGCTGGGGACAGAGCGGCTGCCGGCGCCCGGGGCTCGCTCCAGGTGTAAAAGCTGCGCCTCCAGGTGCAGTCAGGTTTTTATACCACGCATCCCGAAACTTCATGCATCAGCCAGGTTTTATTCCTGCTAAACTTCCCGATCGCTTTGCCGCACGAATTGACCTCTCACGCTTCTGCCTGGCAGATCTTTTGGGGTCTTTCCTGGATCTCCAGGAGCTCAGCTGTCCCCCCGAGTGGTACCCACGGCCAGCAGCCGCACACCAGAAGAGCCAAATTCTCTGTAAGACAGGACAAAAACCACATTTACCCTGCGCTAATGGCTCGGGCGGGTTGCGGCCACTTACTGCTGAAACAGTAAAAGGTATTTGGGGGGAGGGCAAAAGAGCTTTTTCTTCAGGTCTGGGGTGCGTCGGTCGGGGTTTCAGTCTCAGCCCTCGCAGCCGGGTGGCTCAGGGACCGCCAGAGCCGGACTTTTCCTGGTGGAATCCTTGCAGATGCTCGTAGGCAGAAACCGGGGTCTTGGCACCCTCTCCTGGTGTGCTCTCAGACTGCTGGCAGACTGAGCTGCGATGCTGAGCTCCCCGGGGCCGCCCCAAAAGCGAAGAGATGGGCAAATAATGTGCACTTTACTGATGAATTTATGGGCAAAAACTCCAGGATAAAATACTGCAGTCGTGCCTGAGGGCAGTGCTGGAGTTTCATAGAGGGCCTCGGCTTCTTTGTCTTGCATTTAAAAACCTTGTGCATGCTTCTTGTCCTGTAACTTCCAGGGAAGTTTTCAAGGCAAAAAAAGATCAGACTCAGCCTTGTCTTTTCCTCCTGTTGTCCCTGGTTCACAGAAATACCTAAGTGCTGTGCTGTGTTGCATCACTCATACACCGTGAGCCATTTAGGAAAACAAAAGGGGAAAAATAAATAAATGGAGAAATAACAGAAATTTATTTAAAACTAGATTTTTTTTTTTTTTTTTGGTTCTCTTCAGGTATTTATGACACCGTGAGTGGCCAACAATTTGAGAAAAGCACTCTAAATTGCAGAAAGGTCATCTCTTGCAATGCCACCTGGACAGAATGGAGGTAGGGATGACCCAGTTTGCTGTTAGTGAATCAGAATAATTTCAGAGTGGCACAACAGCCCCACAAAAACAGCTGTGAGCAACAGCCTGCAGCAGGGCCAGGGCTGCAGAAGCTGCTGTGAGGACCTTTCTGTTTCCCATGTTCATGCTTCCACTCAGTGCTCCTTCCCCAGAGCTCAGATGCACAGAAATCAGCAGCAGCAGATCACCAGCACAGCTCTTTCTGCTGGGAGTGAAGGGTTTGGGGGTTTTTATTCTGATTTTGTTCTGTACTACACTTCAAATTCAGGTTTTAACTCTTAGTCTACCCATTCAGCCATGCCCAAGGCATGGAGAAACAAACCTTCCTCCTTGGGCATGTGCTCAGTGGAAGGAGACAAGGAGGGATTGCAACGTTTTAATAAAATCAGTTAATTCATGCCAGGCTGGGATGTGGGATAATTCCCTTCTTTGAAAGCCTCATCAGAGCTGAGAAGCTAGGAGCAACCCTCCCATCCCCATTAAGGCTAATGGACCGAGGGCAGCCACAGCCCAGTCTGCAATGAATTTCATGTGTGCAAGCAGCCACTTGTTTCCCCATGAGAAAGTGGCAAACACAAGTCTGTAACTGAGGCTGCTGGGTCACAGGTTTGGAGTACTCCTGCTGTAAAGGTACCAGTTGTGTCTGCTCAGTTCTAGCCTCCATGGTACCTTGCTGTGCAAAATTGTGTGCATGTGCTGCACCCTTCCCTCTGCCCCCAGCCCCCCGCTGACTTGAATCCTTGGTGGTTAGTATTTGTATTGCTTATTTTGCAAGCCTAAGACATCTAATTATTTGACTTTGTTTCTTCCCATTGCTAATGGCAATGTTTCAAACATATGATTTTTAAGCTGGTTGTGTGCTTCTGTCTCCAAGACTGTCCCAAAGATGTGAGCAGACAGTGGCCTGCAGCATGATTTGTTACATTTGTGTTTTTCTGAGTGCTGTAATTGAGCAGAGCAGCTCCCTGTGGTTAATTATCTGAGGTGAAGACGCCAAGCTATCAACAAAGTCTCCTACTAATTCTGTCCAAGCAAGAGCATCCCATTTAGATCTTCCCTAACAGTAAAGTTTGTTTATTTTTCTATCTATGGAAAGGGAAAAAAAACAGCAGGAAGTGAGCCTTTTTTTTTTTCTTTGAATATTTTCATTTAGGGATGTGTCCTCCAGTGTCTTTGATGTTGGCCAACCTATGTCCTGAAGTCATATTTCAGCTGATTGCTCAGTTAATTAAACTGTCACATTCTGTTAAAAACTGTAGAACCTGATGTTATTCATGCTTCCAAATCAGATCTCCAGGGTCCAAGGCTGAGTGACAGACTGTGGATTGGAGCTTCTGCACATTCCCAAAAAGGGGAGAAAAATTCATACCAGGCAATGTAATTCATGCCAAGCATATTTTGTTGCTTGAGGTTTCACCAATTATCTAGAACCTGACGCAAAGATAATTGAATTATCCCAAAGGTTTTGACAGGTCGGATGAGGTTTATTGGGAAAGGAGCTGCTGATTGAAATTAATTGCAACATAAAAGGGTCTTCTCTGCTGTGATGGGGGATGCCTGCAATTTCCACACCCCAAAAATCACTCTGCCAGCTGGCTGGGTTTCTGCCAGGCTCTCTGTACTGATGGTACCAATTGTCACTTTGCACCTGGTAGTGCAGTCTGGGCAGCAGGGTGCATGTCCCAGCATGAAAGCGTCCTCTCTAGCAGAAATGCAAAGCTAAACAAAGCTGTTAGAAAACACACCTGCTTCTGCCACTGCCCAGCCAGAGGAGCAACAGCAGTCGAGATCCCTGGGCCTGGCACTGGAGAGATGCATCCAAGTGTAAGGTTGGAAAGAGTGCAGAATACAGACACCCTTGGGAACTTTGCTAACAGCTTCAACTTGGGCAGCCTGGCAGAACAGGACCACGTAATACATCACATCCTGCTCCAACCCCAGCATAACACCGAAACCTACAGCACAATCTGCAAAGCCAGACCCTTTAACCACAGGCAATGCCATGGAACCAAAGAGAAATCTGGGTTCAGTCTGCTGGAGGATGAGACTGCCTGCAGCGGGGCTCTCTCCATACTGGCAGCATGTTTGTAGAGGACTGTGTGCAGACTTTTTTTTTTTTTTTTTTTTTTTTTTTGACAGAAGATGTTAATTTAGTGTCTCCTACATGATTTTCACATTTGCTCACCTTTTGAATATTTTAGCCTGTTGGCAGCCTCTTAGGTTATGTGCCAACTGAATAATTCAGTTCATTAGGCAAAAGCCATATATAATAATCGAGTTCATTATCCTCAAACCAGCCTCTGGGCACATGTACAAAAATGTTTCAAAGAGCATCAGTTAACAAAGTACCATCAAAAGAGGAATGCAGTTGCTATAGGATGTCGATCAGCTGCAGCATCCTGCCCAGGAGATGGCTTCATCTCATCCCTGAAAAGATCCCCAAATACCTTTTATGCAATTTGCAATTTATGTGTCTTAATTACTGAGTGCTTGTAAAGAGCTTTGGAACACTGCTGCAGAAATCTACGCAATGATTATTAATTACATCATTTTCTCGTGTCTCAAATACCAACAGCAAGACAGTTACACCTCAGAGGGATGACACTGCAGCGATCCATCATGACACAAGGATGCAAGAGGAAGAACTGCAGTTGCCTCCTGCAGTCCCTGAACCACCTGCAGGGGTTGTTACAGGATTTTTGTGGTGTTTTGCTAACTGGGTCCCATGGGACAAGGTCCTGTGGATCAAGCCCAGCAATGTCATGGCACAAGAGAGCTTGAAGAGGAATTGGAGTAAGAGTTACGTGTCTGGGAAGCTAATTCCTGTCCGGTATGGAGTGCCAAAGTCCACAGGAGAGCAGCCCTGGTTTGTGTTTCTGCCATGCTCACCCTTGCTGGAGTTCATTGGTCTGAGCTGGCATTCATAGCACTTTCAAAGGTATAATGTTGTATGTTTTGCTGCATGGATGGGCTCTTGCTGTGTGACTTGGGGAGAACTGCTTCCTGGTGCCATGCCTCAGGTTCCTCCTACAGAATACAGAATTTACAGTAGCAGCCTTTCTAAAGTGTATGGTCTGCTGCTCTTGAGAAATCAACATTTATAACTACAAACAGCCTTTGTAGCTGAGAAAGAAGATATGCCTCGGGAGGATAATTTGGGGGATTTTTGTGGTAGGATTCAGGATGCAGACGGAACTGACTTATCAGCTGCTCTGCTTTCCAGCGCCTCTGCAGTGTCCCCACATCCTGGCCGGTGCTATGCCGCCCGGCAGGGTTTTCTGGTTGTGCCGCACCAGTAACCGGGTACTTTGTGGAGGAATGCCACTGCTGGCATCACACGAATGCACCGACCGGGGCCACCGCACACCTCCTGCACGGGGGATGGTCCTTTGCTTGTAGGGACCAGGATGGGGCCTGGCAACCTGTGGCTGCCACCACTGGGACTATAAAGACCCCACACCGGTGCTCGGACTGACGTGGGGTCTGCCGATTTGTAAATTTCCTCTGCCCCAGCCCTCTGGTCAAGGGGGCCATTTTGGGCCCGTGTCTCGGTGGTCTCCAGGGTGCTTCGCATGGCACCTCAGCTCTCGCTGGCCCTGCCGTGCCACTCCCTCCTGTCCCTCGCTCGCTGTCGCCAGCCCTCAGCTCAGTCTGTCATCCCCGACCCGTGGGACGTGCACAAACTGCAGGAGCGGCCCCAAAACACCTCCTCAAGCCCCTCCTGCCCTCGTCCAAGATGGCCGCCCAAGCCTCACGCCGCCCAGCGCCTCACGCCCTGATCAAAGATGGCAGATCTCCCCGCCGTCACCCCTCCCTCCATGGCCCCCTGAGAGCCTCCTGCCCTCATCCAGGATGGCCGTCCCGACTCGCGGATTGGCTGCTTGCCGACGCCAGGGCGACCATGTTGAGTAAGGCGGGGGCAGCGGCCGCATCCCGTCATGCTTGGCGGGCCGCCGGCCGCCCGGAAAAGGGAGCGGGGCGGTTGTTGACAACATGGCGGCCGCTGGCGCCTCCGCGGGAGGAAGAGGCGGAGGGAGAGGAGGCAGCGGGCGGAGGAAGGAGTCTCATTCATAGGGAGCCCGGCTTGCTGCCCTGGTCCCCTCCCTCCCCCTTTCTCCNATCATGTCCTTCTTCAGACGGAAAGGTAGGGGGGCGGCGGGCGGGAGGCCCGGGGCTGAGGGGCGACTGCCAGCCTCGTCCCCTGCACGAGTGCTGGGCCCCGGCCCTGTCCCTCCGGGGACGCCGACCGGGCCCCGAGAGGACGCTCGGCCCCTGAGGAGCGGGCTCCCCGCAAACGACGGTCAGTGCCTCCCGGGCACGGAGCCCTTTTCTTCCTTCGGGGTTGGGGGAAGGGGTCGGGGGCCGGGATCGCTACTGTGGGACGTCGAGGTGTCGGCCGCTATCGGGGCGCCTCAGGTGACCACAGGCAGCCCCAGCTGCGAGAGGTGGCGAGCGCTGGGCTGCAGCCTCCGTCCTTGGCGGGCTGCAGCGGCTCGGGGAGCGGCTGCAGCTGCAGCGCTCTCCGGGGGCTTTTCTTCCTTCTGCACGGCAGAGGTACAGCTTAGCAGTGCTGGAACGGGACTGTGTAACGCGCTGCATACCGTATGCGGTTCTGGAGCCTTTCTGCTTGCAGAACACTTTTTGACAGTGCCCATACAGATGGTCCTGTGAAAAAATGTAGCAGGCTAAAGGTGTTAGAGCAGTAGCGAGAATCCTCATCGCACCGACAGCTTCACAGAAGCCAAGAGAGCCATCGACAGTTGATTTTGTAATATAGAACCATTAGAATTGTTTCCATTGGAAAAGACCTCCAGGATTGTCGTGTCCCTCCATCAGCGCTTGTTGATGTTCTGGAGCACAAACCAGGATTTGAAATTGAGGACTCCTGAAATATTTATGATATTCCTTTAGTGCAAATGGATGTCATTTAAATGCTCTCTGAGAGCGAAGTGGTTTTAAGGCACTTGTGCTACGGCTTGTGAGGAAATGTGGTGTGGTGCACTTCCAATCTGCATGGTATGTGGTTTGAGTGGTTTTTGTTGAAAGTGGCACCTTTTAGGAGGGGCCTCCCGGGACAGCAGTGGTGGCTTTGCGATGCTGTAGCTCAAGCATTATGACCGCCGTGCTCCCAGCAGTGGCAGCTGTGCGCTCTCCTGGAGCTTTTCGCAGTTACTGAAACCCGAGATGTACGTCTTGGGAGGCAAGGCTTTAAGTTAGGAAGAAAGAACACATTACCTGAGGTGGTGCTTTAGCTCTTGCCTGGCATAACCCTACTGCAAGCTTGCTCAGCCAAAGTATCAGCACCAAAAATCTCATTCTTTGTGGAGATGAGTGCAGTAGTCCTGGGAGAAGTGAGTTTAAACTTCTGTTTGTGTTAGGTATGTGGATGTGCTGGAAGGTGTCCAGGGAAGGGCCATGAGGATGATCAGAGGGCTGGAGCCTCTGTGCTATGAGGAGAGACTGAGGGAGTTGTGGCTGTTCAGTCTGGAGAGGAGAAGGCTCCCAGGTGACCTTATTGTGACCTTTCAGTATCTCAAGGAGGCTGCAAGAAAACTGGGGAGGGACTTTTTAGGTTATCAGGTAGTGACAGGACTGGGGGGAATGAAACAACGCTAAAAATGGGTAGATTCAGACTGGATGTTAGAAAGAGGTTCTTCACCATGAGGGTGGTGAGACTCTGGAACAAGTTGCCCAGGGAGGTGATGGAAACCTCATCCCTGAAGGTGTTTAAGGCCAGGCTGGATGAGGCTCTGGACAGCCTGATCTAGTGTGAGGTGTCCCTGCCCATGGCAGAGGGGTTGGAGCTAGACGATTCTTGTAGTCCCTTCCAACCCTGACTGATTGTATGATTCTAGTAGTTGTGAAGATATGAGAAGCACACTGAAGGTTTTGCAAGTGCCATAGTCCTTTATGGGATGTTTACATACTAATCTTGAGCTGCAGAATAAAATTTTCATGCTGCTTATAAACTCCTCAAAAATAACTTCAGCTGTTTTGCTGGGGAAGAGAATTGTGGAGCTGATGTTCCATCTGGATATGCAATCATAGGAGCAATGTGAGCCTTGGCAAAGAAATTCTCAGGGAAGAAGTCAAGGGATATGTTGATTGAGAATCTGTTTGTGTTACTTTGATTAAAGGATCTTTGGTCAGAAGCAGTCAGAAGTGAATGCCCAAGAGAGGCACTCTTAAGGAGAGAAGGAAGCTTTAGTCTGTGTGATGCACAAAATACTCTTGTTTTCTGTAATCCCTGTTTTAGATAGTGGCTTTTAGAGAAGATTTTAAACTGCAGCTGGGAGAAAAGCAACAAATTAAGGCTTATTATGAAACCATAGGCTAGACACATACAGTCTAAAACTGTCTAAAAGCCATCAGGGATCTTGGATTGAGCTGTTGGGTAAAATTAAAAACCACTTTAAAACTTAAATCATAACCAGGATTATGAAACTACTAACATGGAAAAAAAATCATAAAGGAATAGTGAAATAGTGAACCTTAAAATAAAGGTCTGGAAGATGGATGGTGGAGAAGTGGAGGTGTAAGTGTTGAACTTGAACCAGCAGCTGAGTGCTTGGGGGCAGGGTATGAAATGGTCACAGCCAGGCTCTGTGTTTGTGCTCTGGGGATATCTTGGAAATAACACACAGAGTCCTGCTGCTTGGCTGACCTCTGAGGTTTTGGGTTTTTGTAGTTGGTTTTGTACACAAAACCAGTGACCAGTTCAGGTTTTGTTCATTCTTCTGTGTTTCCAAGAGATGTGAATTAAAATTGTGGCCTCACATGTTTGGCTTGCCTCACTTTGTTGCATCCCCCCCTCCCTGCCCCACGTTGTGAATGAGGTTTTACTGCTGGAGGTTCTCACAACCTCAGTCCATGGTCATCGTGTTCTGCACTTCTCTCTCTGCCTTCACACAGACACAAGTGACATCCCTTTTTGTGAGGGAAGTGAAAGTAAATTCCTTAAGTGAAACTTGGCTCTAAAATTTGCCCTTGGCATGTACAAGGTTGCTTTTTTTTTTTTTCCCACATAATTGTTTCTTTTTTTTTTAACTATTATTTTTTTGTTCTGCTTGAAGCTGAAGGGATAGAAGAAGTGGTATAAAGAGGTTGGAATCGTGCACCAGGAGTTTCTATTACTAGCACTAAGTAGGTAATTAGAGGGGAACTCAGTAGTTGGCAAGAAGGAACGGATGTATTTAAACTGAAAATAGGCTTATGGTGGATTCTGCTGTGGAAACTCAGGAATCATTGCTGGTAGTTAGGAATTGGTTTGGTGAATCAACTGCTGGAATCGTTTTGGAAAGATAAAGGTTTGTAATACTGTAGTAGAGAGGTTTCTTTGACCCTTTTTACCTCTGAGTTACTCCAGACATGCAGAATTCTTTTTTTTTCCAGTGGCTTTTCCTCCTGCATATCAGCACACCCCCAGTTATGTAAAAGCTGGTTGTTCTCACTGTTCATGGCTGCATCTGACTGCATGAGCTCAATTTTAGAATGTCTCTTTTTAATAGAGACTTAAACCCCCCTGTCAGAGAAGGAATGTGCAAGCTGCAAACCGAATCCTTAAATGCTGAGTTGCCAATTCACAGCCCTGCGACGCCGATGCTCCTCACAGCGAGGGCTGGCAGCACAGCAGCGCTGCAACCGCCACTGGGCAGGACAATTATGTAACCAGAGATCGAAGTTCCCCTTTAAAATATTTAGAATGCCTGGGTTAGAGCAGGAGAGGTTGGGGTTTTGTGTAATCTACTGGTGTGTTCTGATGTAAATGTTTGATCGTGCTGGGTTATGGCTTGTGGTTATGTTTGAAAGGACTCCACAGTGTGTGTTCAAAGATGACCTATTTGTAGTGATAATTCAAGTCTGGAGCAGCTAGAGAAGGGTCTCACTAGTAGATGATGTTCTTCAGGAACCCCACTTCATTTGTTTCTTGTGCCAGCCTGTTTGTGAACTGCTCACCTTTGTGAGTTTCAAATGGATCTCATTCCTTTGAACTCTTAAAAAAATCCCTTTTCCATCACAACTTCTTACACTCTTCTCCTCCCAGCTGCTTGTCACAGGTTTGATAATAGTTAAGCAACACTACTTGAGAGAGAATTACCTACTTGCAGTGTGTTTCCAGAACTTCTCTGTGGTATCCATCACGACTGAAGAGTCCAGGGCTGGCTCTGGCTTGGTGGAGCTGGTTCCACATGCATCCCTTGGGCTGCATGTGGTGCCCTGCTCTTCCTGTAACATAAGGAAATGTTGTTTTTAGCTGTGTGATTTCTAGTTGATAGCATCTGCCAATGCCCTACAATCAAAACATCTCTCCCACTCTTCTCAGCTACTATGGCTTATTAGAGTCACCTTGACTGTAGCCTTGCTTTAATTGTGCAGACAGCATTTGTCTGTCTTAGCTTGAGTTTTGACACACTCTGTTTCACTGAGCTTCATTCACAGATGATAATCTTACTTTTGAAAATTAAACTAGCACAAAAGCTTTGAGAACCTCTCTCAGTTCCTAGATGTGCAGATTTAAATAAGAGTGAACAGTGATCATTTGCCTCTGAGACTTGCTGAATTTGGGAGTTCTGTGTCTATTCTCTCATAAATTCCCTTAGTCACCCAAACCACCATTAACATTTTTCCTTTCTATTTTACAGTGAAAGGCAAAGAACAAGAGAAGAACACAGATGTGAAAGCAATTAAAAGTAAGATCAATATTTACTTTGTCTGTAAATTCATATATCTAATAGCATCTGATATTTGAACCAGTAGGATGATTTCCTTATGACTGAGTGCAGATGTGACCTGTACATTAAAACCCAACAAACCCAAACCTTAGTTCTGTTTCTGAGTATTTATAGTAACTCATCTTTCCTACTCATCTTGCTGAATCTGTGAGTACAGAGGGTTATTAAATTATGTCAGACATGATCTTTAATTCAAAGTCATGGTGCAGTTCAGTCACATCACAGTGGTTATTCCTCATCTGCATCAGGAATAGTGTGGCCAGCAGGAGCAGAGAGCTCATTCTCCCCCTGTACTCTGCACTGCATAGACCACACCTTGAGTACTGTGTCCAGTTCTGGGCCCCTCAATTGAAGAAGGACATGGAGGTGCTTGAGCGTGTCCAGAGAAGGGCAGCGAGGCTGGGGAGAGGCCTGGAGCACAGCCCTATGGAGAGAGGCTGAGGGAGCTGGGATTGGTTAGCCTGGAGAAGAGGAGGCTCAGGGGAGACCTTCTTGCTGTCTACAACTACCTGAAGGGTGCTTGTAGCCAGGAGGAGGTTGCTTTCTTCTCTCAGGCAAGCAGCACCAGAACAAGAGGACACAGTCTCAAGCTGTGCCAGGGGAAGTTTAGGCTGGAGGTGAGGAGAAAGTTCTTGCCTGAGAGAGTCATTGACTGCTGGAATGGGCTGCCCAGGGAGGTGGTGGAGTCACCATCCCTGGAGGTGTTCAAGGCAGGTTTGGACGTGGCACTTGGTGCCGTGGTCTGGTCTTGAGGGCTGTGGTATCAGGTTGGACTTGATGAGCTTTGAGGTATCTTCCAACCTTGGTGATACTGTGATAGATTGGCTTCTGAAGTTTCTTGCTTACACGTCCTGTACTCCACAGTTTGGAAAATGCAGCTGAACTGTCTCTCATTTCCAGAGGAGGCTGCCTTGTCTGCTTTAACTTGGACTGATGGTGGTGGTGTGGCTGAGGATCTCAGTTTTGGTCAGAAGGAAGTGTGTCCTAATGCTGCTCCATGGGATACAGAAAATCTCACTGCTAAATCTGTTTAAAAAGTTTTGGTGGGAAGGAAGTTTATACAGCATTGGAAAGCAAGTTTATCTTGTCAGTTTGTATTGCAGTACTAAAAGGAGATGTGGTATCACACACAGTATCACCAGGGTTGGAAGAGTTTGGAGTTAGTTTGTGTGAATCTGATCTGTTGCTTTTATACCCTCAGACAAAAATCCTGTTTCTGTACTTCTAATGCCTTATCTGAATATTAAGAGAATTTTTTTTCTCCTTGCTGGGCTTTCAAACCAAATACAGGAAAAAAGTCACTTGCATCCATTTCATAGCACACTTCATGATTTCAGTGCAACTGGAGTTTCTAATGCCTGGCTGAAAGAGTAGAACAGGAAAAGGCTACAGTGTGGAGACCCTGTAAACAAAAACAAAGTTGAAAATGTATCATACTACAGCTTGTGAGCTGCTGTAAACTGACAGCATCCTTCCAGTTGGGCAAGCAGCAGCTTTGTGTGATGTTAGGTTAGCCATGTAAAGCTCTCAGGAGGGTTTGGAGCAAGTGTTTTATCCTGAGATTAAGTAAAACAAGTGTTCATAATGGAAAATGGAATGAAATCTGCTTCACAGAAGCCTGAGCCATCGTGAGGAGTGTGGCTCTGGTTCTACGCAAGCAGCCTCCACCAAATGCCCAGTTGCTGCCATCAGCCAAGCAACTGCCATCCTGGTTTGACATTTTTCCTCCATTATTGCTACTCTTAAACATTGAGGGCTTTGTAAGAAGTGCCAAGAGTGGTACCAAACTGCACCTCAGAAACACTGCTTCAGCTTAAACACTTGGCCTCCTCTATAGCATTGCTACTAAGGTATCTGTTACTGTGACATGCCAGTGTGAAATTATCAACTTCTGTCATCGTGTGTCATAAAACTGAGTAAAAATAAAGTCATGCAGCGTGAAAGTCATTGAAAAAAAATTTGCTTGACACCTTGATGAAATCCATTGTTAGGAAGCAGTGTGCTGAGATAATGTCATCTGACTTGCTTTAATTTGAGTCAGAGATCTAAGGTGTCCTTGCATGGCATCCTAATCAATGCTATTTCCTGAGAGCTCTTGGAACTGCTATGAGCTTGTTGGTTTGTGTTGTTGGAGTTTTTTGTGTCAGCTCTTCTCATCAATTAGCAATTATTGATGCATTTTCCCTGGCAGAGTGTTGTCTGAGGAAGTTCTTCTTTGTTCTCCTTGGGCTCAGAGAGCCAGCTGTGATCTCAAACATCTAGAGGAAGTCAGGGCTTATAACCTGGCTTTCATCAGAGGCTTCTTTTTCCTAAACCTAAACATTCTGAAAAACTCTTCTTGCTAAAACTCAGTAAGCTTCATAGCTAAGGATTTGGAAACACATTTTAGCTTTCATAAAGATATGGAAGTAACTTGACAAGAATCTTACAACTAAACTAATTTGTTGACAAAGTATGAAGCTTGTTATCAAGGAAGCAGGGAGACTTGGGAGTAGTATTTCATGTCTAAACTTGGACTTGGAATCTTTTGATTAGCTGAGGAAGAGATGGGTGACTGCCACCCATATGTCAGAGGTGAATTTGTTCTTGCTGCAATAGAACTGGTTTCTTTCTGTGGTCTTTATTGGACCTTGGATCAAAGATGACACCCAGTGATATGAGGAGGTTTTCAGTAAGACCAACACTTGCAAACTCCCTGGCATATCTTAGGGTGCTTAGCTTTGGCTACTGCTTGAAGAAGTATTTGGATCCTTGTCTTTTAATCATTGCTGTCTTTATTCCAGCTCCAGTACCAGTACATTCCCCTCAGAGAAGCACTAGAAACCATGCCTTGCTGGAGGCTGCAGGACCAAGCCATGTGGCAATTAATGCCATCTCTGCCAACATGGACTCCTTTTCTAGCAGTCGGACAGCTGCCCTTAAGAAGCAGCCAAGTCACATGGAGGCTGCTCATTTTGGAGACTTAGGTAAGGCCACTCTTGATTCTGGTATTCTCACCCTCCTTTGGTCTTCAGGCAAGTGGATTAGGTGATCAGACAATCTAAAGGCTGTTACAACAGGATCTGTGCCTGCCTAGAGGATTTTGAAAGGGGCCAGTACACTTGTTTGGGAGAAGAGGTCCCTTTGCTTTGTTCCAGCATGGCACACGTGGCACAGTCTCCTCACCAGCTGCACTGCAGGGCATTTCTGTGTGGAGTACCTCTGTCTGCAGGGCACTGTGGTGTCATTCCCTTTGTGTTTTTCTTTAGGCAGATCGTGTCTGAATTACCAGGCTGAAGAGACCAAATCAAGCCTTTCAAAGACCCTGGAACAAGTCCTGCAGGACAGTGTTGCCCTCCCTTATTTTATCCAGTTCATGGAACTGCGCAGAATGGAACACTTGGTCAAGTTCTGGTTAGAGGCTGAAAGCTTCCACTCCACGACATGGTCCCGTATAAGAGCACACAGCCTGAACACAGTTAAGCAGAGCTCCTTGGCAGAGCCAGTGTCACCCTCAAAACAGCAGGAAATTGCATCATCCTCTCCAACTGGATTGCTGGAGGAGAGACTGGAGGATTCTGGCACAGTCCATCTGCTGAGGACCAGGCTGGTGGCTGCAGACAAGAACAGCAGAACTAGCAACAACCAGAACCACCTGCTCTCTGCTCAGGAGAGCCATAGTTCCAGTGTGCTTTGTCTAACAAAACCTGAGACAGGGACTCATTCTATTCCAGATGATCAGCAAGAATCTTCCAGGCTTACAGTATCAAATAGAAACAGCCCCTCCACTGCACTAAAAGACTTGTCAGGAAAACTCATGAAAAGTAAGTGCCCAAAATGTTCCCTTGCTTTAAACAGGTGGGGACACAGGGAACATAGCAGCTGCTGCTTGCTGCCTCAGCTCTTAGTGTGGTGTGATGATGAGAGGAAGGAAATCCTGTTGTGTATTGGGAATGTTAATTTACTGTGTGAGTGAGTGGCCAGTTCCAGCTGTTTGACTGTCTGGTTGTTAAAAAATAAATGTGCTGCTGAAGAGCCTTCAGAATCATCGTGGGCTCTGAGAACCTTAAGTTACTTGTGTCCTTACACCTGTAATCCTTAAGAAATGAAGGTGAACACTACAATGTCCTCTTCTTTCCATCCCAGCTTAAAAGAATTGTAGCAAATCTGGATAATGAAGTTGAGAATTGATAATTAACTTCCCACCCTGTGTCACACAAAATGATACAGGTAATGGTTACAAGAGGCTGTGTGGGTTACACTGCCTTTGTTCTTGGATTTGTTTGGTAGATCACCTGCCTTTGTAACTGATCTGTTCCCCTTTTGGATTCTGCCTCTTCAGAGGCTACTGGAAGTAAGGACATAATTAAAATACTTGCCTTTGATGGCTATATGAACAGCAACCAGTTTCTCTGCTTTCATCTGCTCAGACCTCCTTCCTCTGTGCAAATTACAGACAAGCAGGAAACTCTCCTTTCTTCATGTTGGTTCCTTATTTTTTTTGCCCAATTGTTTCCTGATCTTGCATCCCTTTCTCTTGCTGTTTGTCTTTCTCTGGTGGTTATTTATGATACACAGTACATAACCCCAGCCTCAGAGTAGCTTAAACACAGTGATACTTCAGGCATGGAGAGCAGCACTGATTTCTGACACCTAGTGTTTACAAATTCTTTTTAGGTCCTTTTTGACAAATCTGAGAAGTCTGGAGTGCTTTTTTGCTTACTCTCTCCTAGATGAGTGTCTCAGCTCAGTAGATGGTTTGTGAAGCATACATCTTATTCTGAGGCACTCCACTTTAAGATTTTTGTTGTTTGTTCTTTTAATTCCTTTACTGATATGTTTTACATTCTCTATGATGAGAGAAAAATATAATTGGGAACTTCAGTGCAGTTCTTGCCAGAGCAGCATCACTTCTGGCACTCAGGTGTGCAGCTGAGAAAGGTGGTGCTGTCTTGGTGGTAGGGAATTCAGATCTGGGTTCTGTTGTTCCATCTTCCTTATCCATGCTGGGCTTACTGTGACCTAGAGGTAACACTGAGACTCATCCATAGCAAAGCAGTGGGCTAAAAGCTTCATGGGAAAGGATCTTGTCAGTGATTAGTAGACATTTGCTTTTCTGATCAGCAGGCAGTTTGTTTTCACTCCTCACTTTAAGCCCCATGCCAAGGAATTCAAAGTTTGATTCTCTCTTTCTTCCTTGTAGGTATAGAACGGGATGCAGTTAGTACTTTTACCAAATATATTTCTCCAGATGCTGCTAAACCAATTCCTATTACAGAAGCAATGAGAAATGACATAGTTGGTAAGAATGTCTGCTGCCTACTCATTTCAGAGCTTCCTTCTTCCCCATGAGAATTTACCTTTAATATGGCACAGTTATTTTTATGAATTTTAAAGCCAGCTGATGTCAGATCCACTGATCCTTGTAATGGGATCTACTATTTCACTAGTGCTGTGCACTGTACCCAGAAGGCTCTAGGAAGACTTGTAGCCTTTCAGTACTTAAAGGAGCCTATAAGCAAGTTGGGGACAGACTACTGAGTAGGGTCTGTTGTGACAGGACAAGGGGTGATGGTTTTAAGCAGAAAGAGGGGGCTGTAGACTAGAGAGATTGAAGACATTTTTTAAACTGAGGGTGGTGAGGCACTGGCTCAGGTTGCTCAGAGAGGCAGTGGAAATATCCCAGGTAAGGTTGTTTGGGGCTCTGAGCAACCTGATCTAGTTGCAGATGTCTCTGCTGACTGCAGGGACTTTGGACTTTTGAAGGTCCTTTAAAGATACTTTCCAACCCAAAGCATTTTATGATTCTGTGATTCATTCTAAGAACTTTCAGAAACTTTGTTTTAAATTAGTGGAAGAACTCCTGGTGGTTGTGGAGAGAATCCACAACTGAGTCTCAATAAAATATCTTAGCTGTAATATTGCTATTCAGGAGACTCCAGTGATAGAAGAGCTCATTCTGTGCAGTCAGAATCTGCCAGTTCTGCTGGATTTGAACTGCAATTTTTCATTAACTAGCCACAATCCTTTCCTTCAGCTCAAGCAGCCAAATCTGTGTTAAAATTAACCTGGTCTCTCTTTGCAGCAAAGATTTGCGGGGAAGATGGACAAGTGGATCCAAACTGTTTTGTTACAGCACAGTCAATAGTGTTTAATGCAATGGAACAAGAGTAAGTTGATGGAATGGTTTGGCTTCTCGTGTCTGTTGTCCTTCTGCAGAAGGTATGAAATGTTTATGGAGGCTTAACCATGAAATTGCTTCATTGTGCAGTCTTCTGTACTGGAAGCTGCTCAGATCTCTTCCTCCGAATCCACTCCTGCCGAAGCTGTTTGTGCCTGCTGTTACCACATCCTATCCTCCCTGTGTCCTTTGTCGACCTGTGCCATGTCTTGCTTGTTTTGCTTTTATCCAACTGAAAGCATAAGATTTCTGGGGCAAGAACTGGTTGGTTCATAAGGTGCCTTGGCTGCTGTTGCCCCTCCATAACTGATTGTTACTCTGTGTGCAGGCACTTTAGCGAATTTTTGCGAAGCCACCATTTCTGTAAATACCAGATTGAGGTGCTGACTAGTGGGACTGTTTATCTGGCTGACATACTTTTCTGTGAATCAGCCCTGTTCTATTTCTCTGAGGTGAGTGTTAGGGTTTGGCTCTGCTGGGTTTTGTGTTGTGGTTTTTTGTGGATTTTGGTTTGGTGGGGTTTTTTTGGGGTTTTTTTTGAGGGGTTTATTCCTTTTTATCAAATGGGAAAAACTCCATCCTCTATGGACACCTCACGTATAATGAGGAAGAGGAGGTATAACTTTCTCTGGGAGAAAATGCATTCAGCAATCTCCTGCTTGTGTAGAACTCTTTCAGGTGTTCAAACCCTTTTGTAGAATGAACATTCACACATCTCAGTGAGTGCTTCTCAGTGTCTCTTTGGCAAGATTATGATGACTGCCAAAGCTGCTACAAAGCAAAGTAGTGACTTGGAGAGTCTTAAGCGTTCCTACAGATAACAATTCACTAGCTTCAGATAGAGGTAATGGCAGGCTGGAATGTGGTAGGTTATATGTATGATATTTTTATTTTTACAGTTCTGAGGCCCTGTACCTTTAGGGAATTATCTGTTAGTGGTAAAATACTTGTCCTGATAATCTGACGAGCCAGTGTAGTTTGAAGCAGCAAGCTGAGGCAATATGCTGAGTTCAGTATAAGCTCAACCTAGGATGGAAATAGTGTTTCCTCTTTTTTTCTTTACTGTGATATAAATAGTTGCTTGGAACTCTATGTGAAATTCAGTACAGAGAAGTGTCAGAAACTTTTTGTTCCTTTTCTTTTTTCTTATGTCTGCAACACTGTATCTAAGAATTCAGAATATTTATATGCCATGATGACAGTTTTTGCATCATTGACATATGGAGTACATTTCTTGTTTTACATGGGAAGGAGCAGGTTTGTCTGTGCTTATTAAAAGTTTCTTCCTAAAGTTTTCTCAATTTCTTCTTTTTTTTTTCCCTTCTCTCTTTCCCCTTCCAGTACATGGAGAAGGAAGATGCAGTTAACGTATTGCAGTTCTGGTTGGCAGCAGATAACTTCCAGTCACAACTTGCTGCCAAGAAAGGCCAGTATGATGGGCAAGAAGCACAGAATGATGCCATGATTTTATATGACAAGTGAGAGGCTTCCACAATTACTTGCTTTGAGGATCTAATTTTGTGCTTGTAGTTTTGGCATTGCACTGTGCAGAAGGAACTTTTCAAGCGGTAACTCTTCAGTCTTGCACTGTCTTGCTGAAAGTGTTTCATTAAGATTGTGTGCACACAAGAACTTTAAACACTTTCCTTTACATGAGGAGAAAACCCTTGTAGGGGTTCCATTCTTAACCACTATTCACAATTTCCAGGACTTGATTGCTTGAGTTAATGTGTGGTCGTCAAACATCAAAGCTGTTAGGTTTTAATTCTTCACATTTTCGAATGGCAACCAATTAGCAGCTCCATCACTGGAGAAGGACCTGAAGTTTAAACTGGCTTCTGCTTAAAGTGGACTGGAGGAGCTGTTAGCACAGAGCACACACAAATAATGCTTGTTCTTAGTGTTCCAAAATGGTTTCCTTTCCTGAAGGGAATAACCAGATCCTTTTCAATACCATACTCCCCTCTGACCCTTTCCCTTTTTTTGTGCTTCACCTTAGCAATAATGCAGCTGGAAGACAAACATCAAAACTCCTTCCAGAAAAGGTTTGAAGTGTGAGGCTCAGTGTCACAAGCTTGTTATTACCCTAGTAGGGAACTGTATTTGGAGAGGAATTAGTGTTGATCTTTGCTCCCTAGTAACAAGTGATAGGGCAAGAGAAAATGGCCTCAAGTTGCACCACAGAGGTTTAGGTTGGGTATTAGAAGAAACCTTCTTGGCTGTAGGGGTTCTCAAACACTGGAACCAGGCTCCCCCAAGGAGGTGGTTGAATCCTCATCCCTAAAGATGTTTCATAGGGGCAGAGATGTGATGCCAAGGGACATGGTTTAACACCAGCTTTGTTAGACAGTGGTGGGACTTGATCTTGAAGGCCTTTTCTGCTGAAACAATTCTGTGATTCTCATTCACTGTCACCTCCCACTCCATCCGCACACTCAGTTTCCAGTGGTGCCATTAGCAGGGCAAATGCTGCCTCAGAGTTCTGAGATTTTCCTCCCCCGTTCCTGCCACAAAGCTGGTCTGTGGGACCCTGCTCATCAGTAGTTGTTGCTCTTTCTCTCTTATCTGGGTCTTCGGGGCAAGGCTTTATCAAAACCTCTCTCTGTGAGCCGGGGATTTTCTCCCCCTGCTGTGGCTGAGGATCAGTTGTGGGTACGTTCTGGAGGCCAGCACCATCTAGCGGCTGCAGCATCGTTGATAGCCTTGGGTGGAAAGGGTTGGTGCTAAGCACCTGCAAAGCTTTGCAAATCTTTTTGTGTTGTCTTCTTCCCCTCTCCCGTGCCGCAGGTACTTCTCCCTTCAAGCCACGCATCCGCTGGGGTTTGATGACGCGGTGAGGTTAGAGATCGAATCCAACATCTGCAGGGAAGGAGGCCCTCTCCCAAACTGCTTCACCACTCCCTTACGGCAGGCCTGGACCACCATGGAGACGGTGAGCTGCCTTCTGCAGAGCTCCTCTGGCCAAGCACTCAAGCTGATGTGGAGGTTCTGCAGCGTGTCAGGTGTTCACCTCAGCACCTCTGAGTTGTCCTGTCTTTTACTGACTTCCTCTTCACCTGGATAACTGAACAGCTTTGAAATCTGCCAGACTGGCTTCCCAGCCCGACTTGCAAAGCTGCCACCCACTGACTGCTGTGGATTCTCTGTGAAATGTCTTGGGGGATCGTTGCATTTTAATGGAAGTAACAGAATTTCCTCCCATGTGAATTGCTATCAACAGCTTTATTATACATTTTCAGAGATTTTTTTTTTTCCCTTCCTGCTAGCAGTAGTTGTTTTTCAAGTCTAGACCAGTAGTGTGGCTCTTAGTGTAGCTCTGGGATACTTGGATAACCAGAACTTAATGATTGGCATCTGGGCTGCAGATGAGCATTGAGCAGCAAAGTAACTGTAAACCTGTTGGGTTGTTAGGCCTTTCTAGGGGTGGAGGGGAGGGGGAAGTACCTGAATTGAACATTTGTTACTGGAGGCTTTGGTTGGTACACAGTTATTTTTGTTCCTTTTGCAGTAGGATTCAGATTTAAAGCGATGCAATTGCTAACCCATAATAATTCCATGTGTACCATCTACACAAGGACTGGTATGTCTGTGTGTCGCTTGTGTTCTGCAAACAATCTACACAGTTTGTACAGACCAGCCCTGACTGACATCTCCTCCTTCTTTCTCTCAGGTTTTCCTACCTGGTTTCTTGTCCAGCAACCTTTACTATAAGTACTTGAATGATCTCATCCATTCAGTACGAGGAGATGAGTTTCCAGGAGGGAATATTGCCCTGAGTATCCATGGCCACGGAAGCTCTCCAGATAGTGATTCTATAGGGGCCCCAGATGGCTCTGCCTCCCAGGTAGGAGTTTTGTGGTTTGGTTCTGTTTGAGGAGATGCTGCAAAAACTCCTCTCTGTCAATATTGAAGTTCATAGCCTGTGAGAAAACATCTCCTAGTTTGAAGCTTCCCATTCCACTTCGGCA
Organism: Eubucco bourcierii; assembly: GCA_013396675.1. Classification (NCBI taxonomy): domain Eukaryota; kingdom Metazoa; phylum Chordata; class Aves; order Piciformes; family Ramphastidae; genus Eubucco; species Eubucco bourcierii. The sequence goes on along the minus strand of VWZE01004773.1, from coordinate 450,552 downwards.
TGCCAACCTGTGTCACGTTAGGACAGGTTTGGTCTACCTGCTGCTAGGCCCAAACATGGAAAGCTATCTGAGTTAGACCCAAAGCTTAGTACTGCTTTGAGTTCTCTGCACCACAGTTACAGTCTTGTTAAGCTGTTAGTACTCAGTGGAGGCTGCTTCATGTGCCATAACATTTTAAAATGCTTTTTATTAGAAATTCTTTGTTATTAATACAGCAGTTACAGCTCATGAGGAAATGGACACTTGAGAACATCCTACAGAAGTTAAATCTAGATGCTCAGGTTTTGGTTGCTCAGTTTTATTGCAGTGCCAGATCTTCTGTCCTGAAGAACCTACTCAGTTCTGGGGTTAAAGGCATCTCTCTGCTCACACATACAGCTGTGCCACTTAATATCTGGCCAGGTGGTGTTCCTGGTTTGTCTCAGAGTTTTCCCTGCCCTTGTCTTCCAGCTAGCTAGTCCTGCTGTCAGGAAAATTGCCAGAAACGACCTTTCCTATCCCACTTTCTGAGGACCATGTTCCTATGTGGGATGAGCAGCAGAAATGGGCAGTGGAGTTCATTGCACTCTGAAACCATCCTAGTAACACCAGAGGTGTTTCAAGCTTTGTGTTTTTAGCTTTGCTTAATTCAGAAGAGAAAGAAGAGAGGATAAGCAGATTCTAGATTATCTGTAACCAGGTCAGCTTGCAAACTGCAAGCCCAGCTGAGAGCAGAAAAGCCAATCGAGACCTGCTTCTGCTGGATTGCTTTTACCAAATGCTGCAGAGCTGCCATGGGTTTTACATCCAGTATTTAGACCAACATTATTGATGTGCTGTGTTTCCAGCAACTTGGAAGCTGTACTACATGCTTGTAATATTGCAAACCTCCTGACTTGCAAAGAGTGAATCCTTCCCCCCTACTTGCAAACAGGGGAATGAAATCTGTGCTCATGAAATATTCTGCTGCTTGATAGTCTGAGCAGGAGGCTGTGCTGGTAATTGGCTTTCTTGGACATGGCAGGAAATGAAGTGCTGTATTTGGTGTGCATTCCTGCCTGGCTGAGCAGGAGAATCCGTGGGTCTCTGCATATTTTTGCATAAAGAGCAGCGCTGAGGCAGAGCAGCAGGAAGGGAGTTTGCAAGGCAGCTGCTGTAAATGTTTCTGTTAGCTGTTGAGACGCTGATGGATTGCTGTGCGTTTGTGCTCTCCCTGCTGGTGCTCTGATCTTTCCTTGGCTTTTTGCATCATCTTATATAAATACTCCAGGCCAAAAGATAAATGTTTGTTCTCTGTATATGGGGGAAACATAATGTGTTTGGGAATTGCTTACCAAGCGCTGGAGGGATGAGTGAAGCCGCTGCAGCTTTAGAGGTAGCTCAGTGTTTTGTCCTGGCACACAGATCTGCCCTACTGATAGCACTCAGGCTGCAGCCTCTGCACCTACATGTGCTGACCTGTACATTGTGTCTGTGGTTCTGCTCACATAACCTTCTCACCCTCTGTTTCAAAACATTGTCATACTGAGTTAGGAGTTGATCTCTGTCTAGATACTCTCTAATCTTTTATGCTTGCTTAGAGATTTTATGGAGGTTTATCTAAGTGTAAAAGCACTAAAATGGCAATTTTGTTAAGCAGCTCTTAGTCATCTGCATTAGGCACTAATACTTAGAATTTTTATTTGTAGTCCAATGTCAAAAAGGCTAATGTTAAAATCCTGAAAAATTTTGATGAAGCAATAATTGTAGATGCTGCAAGTCTGGATCCAGAATCTTTGTATCAACGAACATATGCAGGGTAAGGCTCATTCAGTGTATCTCATTCTTTCTAGTTCCATGTTTCACCTCTGTTCTGTTTTTTGTGTCCTCCCTGCACCCAGAGTTTGCTTTACTGCAGTATGTTACAATCTTAGCAAATGTATAAATATTTGAAAGTAAATTTATTTCAGCAGTGTGATTTAACACCAGTGTCATGCTGAGTGCTTCTCTGACCAGAATTGCAGCCAGAAAAGTATATCCAATTGTTTTGGGTTTTTTTTTCCTTTGGTTGTTATTCCTCTTTGACTCCAAAACACAGTTGAATACTGCCTGTTTGGGGTTGGAACAGAAAAGACTAAACTCAGGTGCCTTTGGTACTGTAATGTGCAACTTTGATTTGTCTTTACCCCCATAGTAGAGAACAGCTGTTAATTCATTTCTTTAGTAGACTACACAGCTCTTCTGTTTCTTAAATTGCTCTCCTTTGTAGATCTTGCAGTTCTTTCTTTCTCTGCCTTTTCTATTTGCATCTCAGTCTCCTGTCCTTTAGGTACTGTAACCTGCTTTCTCCCCAGTCACAAGTTGTTTACCATCAGGGTAGTGGAACACTGGAGCATGTTGCTTAGGGAGGTAGTTGAGGCCTCAATACTGGAGACACTCAAGATAAGGCGTGACAGGGCTCTGGGCACCCTGATCTAGTTGAGAATGCCCCTGCTGACTGCAGGGGTTTGGGCTGGATGACTTTTGGGGGTCCCTTCCCACCCAGACCATTCTGTGACTCTGTCTTTATGGCAGTGCAGAGCACTCACTAGCTCTGCCTGCTGCTTTTCATGTGATCGAGTCATTGAAGTGTTTCCCTGCTGCTCCTGGTTTCTAGAATACCTTTCCTGATACACTTTGAATTCAGATACATAAGAAAAGTGGGGAATTGTTCCCAGTGTGTCCAGTTTAGGTGGAAGAGATGGTAACTGGTACAATGCAACTTCCAATGCCAGAGTCTTTACTGGGGGGGCTTTTTTTATGTTCCTGTCTGGTAACTCTCTGTAATGCCAGAGTTCTCCTGGAAATGTGTGTGCTTCTTTTCCTCCTCCTCTCTTCAGGAAGATGACATTTGGACGAGTCAGTGACCTGGGACAGTTTATCAGAGAATCTGAACCAGAGCCTGATGTCAAAAAATCAAAAGGTTTGCTTTGCTTTTTCTCCCCATTCTCTAGATGCTTGCAGAGCTACTCTCTGCTTTGCTGCAGCAGAGATAAGGAAGATTCTTGATTCTTTCCAGATCTGTCTTGGGCCAAATGGAGATATATATCTAAGGGTTGTCCTGTACTGAAGCAAAACCCATCTCTGGCCCAGTTTGCTATCCAAATTCTGCTTTTCTGGTCCAGCTGGACTCCTGAGAGTATGACCAGCCTGTGGTCAATGGAACCTGGCAGGGATGAAAGCCGCTAGCAGCTGAGCTGATGAGCAACCCCTCAAAGGTTTGGTCTCGAGATGAAAAAGAACTTCAGCTCTCCACACTCTTCCCACCCAGTCTGGGATAGCTGCTAGTGCTGCTTTTCAGCTCTGGTAAAGAGGGATGGTTGAGGCTCAGTGGCTACTGAACCATGGCTCCACATGAGCCCTTGTCCTTTCTGCCCCTCTTCTGTGTTCTTCTAATGGCAGCAGTGCAAACCCTTCAGAAGGGTGGAAGGACTTAGCTTTTCTAGAGGTGTGCTACAGAGTTTGCTAATATATCATTTGCTGGTTTTTATCTCAAATAGGGTCCATGTTTTCACAAGCAATGAAGAAATGGGTTCAAGGAAACACAGATGAGGTCTGTCCTCTTTTGCATTGTCCTCATGACTTACTTTACAGTGTAGATTAGAGAACTGAAGTGTTGGAAGTTCCTAATGCTGCCTGTTTCTCTATCTCTCTGATGCAGCAGCAAGAGCTGTCAGACTGTGTGCTAAATATAATTGGGTTGCATGCATGTGTGAAACTGGGCTGATTTTTGCCAGTGCTTGGTGGTTTAACTCATGATGGTTAACTGTGTGGTTGCAGTCAAGGGTTTGCTTGTGGTGTTACAGATATGTCCACAATAGAGAGTGGAATTGTTCTTTTCTTTTGCTGTGAGGTGACCCCTGCACAGGGATTACAGGCTACCTTTTTTCCCCCTTTAGAGGGGATTAGACAAGTGCCCAACAGGTAAGACTAAAGACTTCACTAAGTCTGATGGAAGTTGCACCAAACCATAAATACTGAAGATAATTGCAGCTAATACTGTACTGGGAACCTGGGTGCATTTCCATCAGTGGAGGATCCATTTACTGCAGGTCACTGACTTGTGAAGGTTAACTGTGTCTCCCAAGGTTGAGTGTGTGAATTGTGCTGAGAGGACTGTATTTTATTTTAAGAACTTGAAGCTATGTGTATTCTGGGATATTTTTCCATGGCAGGCTCAAGAAGAGATGGCTTGGAGGATAGCAAAGATGATAGTCAATGACGTTATGCAGCAGGCGCAATGCGAACAGCCTTCGGAGAAGGTTACGAAGGTAAGGGGGTGGAAAGGCTGCCTGTCTTCAGCTGACTTCAGCCAGACTGTGGGAGGAGCAGAGCTCTCACTTGCCTTCTTGGTACAGCTGAAACCCACACTGGTAAATCTTCAAACTGGCACAGCATGATATGAAGAAACAAAGGTTGAAAGTGCTTCAGCCTACATCTGGTGTTGTAGGAAGTTCTTAAGACACCTGTAGTGGCGCTTCTGTGCCAGCATGGAAATTGTCTTTGTTCCCTTGGAATCTCTACAAACCTTTTTATTAGCTAGAAGGCTGATTTGTGTGGATCAGTGCTGTAATTCCTCATTAGAGTTCACACCTGCAGTGTCATGTTAGTGAATGTTGGTTTATCTGCTGACAGTGTCAGCACAGCTCAGCGATGTTGGGTGCACTCAATTCTGCAGCACTCTGCCTGCCCTTCCCTAAAGACACAGTCCTCAGGTTCAGAGTTGTGTGGTGTTTGGTGACTTTGCTGTTGTACAAGTCCACACGTCCTTTGGATTTAAAAAAAAAAAAAGTAGTCTGTTCTGATGCAATGGTTAGATTTTGTGAGATGATGAGGGCAGCAGCTAACCAAGTTAATGTCTGGTACTTCTGGCTTTTGAGCATCTGACTTGCTTAAAACTGAATTTGGGCTACATTTACTGGAGGTAGACATGTGCCAAAGCCCAGTCATTAGACCCAAGCAGATGGTCCATAGTTTCACTGTCTGACTGTTTTCATTTTAACAGAGCACTTACATTTCAATGACTTGTATAATGACTCCATAGCTTGCCTGCAAATGATATCATTCCAGTCTGGTTGGATGTAAAGGTCACTCAGCACAGTATTTAGAAATACCAAGTGCCTGCAGATGCTCTGGATTCAATGCAGCAAGTGTGGTTACAGTAATCAGAAGGTTGGGTGTGTGGTGGGATTGGATTTTTTCCCTGCTCCAAGCTCCTAAGCATACCTGCCTCCAACTTCTTTAAACACAAAATGTCTTTCTGTTGAGTGAGTGCTTCGTGTGTTTGAGAGTGAACTCTCACCCTGCTTTTCCTTTTCCAGCTATGATTTTAGAAACACCAGAAGAGGAAATCTAGTTTTCAGCTTGGAGAATGAGTGAACTTTCCCTTTTGGTGGATTGTTTAACACAGCCAATAAAAACAAAGCACTGTTACTCCAGCCGCCGGAATCTCCTTCGTTTGGAAGGAAGCATTCAAGGAAGCAATCCTGTACCTCCACTGCAGAGCCTGAAGAAACACTTCCTGTTGCATGTGGCATTCATGGTGATGATGGCTTTGAAAGAGATGAGGACACAGCTTAGGAATGTCACTGAGGAACTGTGATCAGTTTCACAAATACTTGACCCTGTCTCAAAAAGACTTTTTAAGTAAAATATGTGGGAGGGGACACAAGCCACAAGAGTGGGGGAAGGTTTTGCTGTAGTTTCTAGTTCTACTACTTGTGACTTTTAAAGATGTCATTGGAAAGGCCTTGGGGCCTGTCCCCAGCGTTGGCCATTGGATAAGTGAACCTGAAATGGTGAATTCATTGGCAGTGAATGACCTACAAAGTTCTGAGTTTTGGCTTTCCTTACTTGAAATAGATGAGTATTCAACTGTAAGATAAATGTATTTTACTTCATAACTCCATTAACGTTGAAGGCAGCATAGAATGATCTGGAGTGAAGCCTGGACAGTGTAACTCTTCCTCCTCAAGCTCTCACACCTGCACACACACATCCCCTGCTTCCACCACTGAGCAGACCTGAAAGCTGATCTTGCACTTTGTGCAGCACTCTGCTCCTGAGCCACAGCTCCAAACACAGCCCATATTTTGAGGAGATTGTACCCTGCACACTGTTACATTTTTCTTTCCTCCCCATCCCACAGGCAAATTACAAAAGTAATTGCTGCCATTCTCCATAGCTTGTTGTCCTCCAACCAGCATAGTATCTAATTCCAGATCTTTGGTTTACAAAGAAAAACAGGTTTTAATTTCCTCTGGCCACCTCCCTGACATTTGCAACTTGCAAAACGCTTAGTTAAGTAAAAATCCCCACAGTGTTTACATAGCACCTGCCCTTTCATTTTGCCTCCAGTGAATTGATTTTGCAGGGTATCAAAAGTACTCAGTGTCTCACCATCCTGTTATCACTGCATTTTCAGTAAACAACACTTCTCTGTTGGGTTTATTATTTTATGATTGCTTTTTTTAATTACTTTTTTTTTCCTCCAACTTGTGCAAAAAAAAAAAAAATCACTTTGCACATAACTTGAATCATCTCCAATGTTCTGGATCTCTTGATTGACTAGCAAGTGTTATTCTGTTGCAATATTTGATTGTATAGAGGCACACTGTTTTGTCCAGCAAAAACAAACAAAAAAAAGGCTGTGTGTAGGGTTTTTGGTACTATGTACCACCTCTTATTTCTCTCATGCCCAAGTATTCATGTACTTAAAACATAGTCTATTTAATTGTGTTTTGATTTAAAATATATAAATATAAAAATCTGTTGTCAATTTTCTCCTTTTGATTTGACTTTACATGGAGTGGGGGAGGGTACTCAATGGTAATATTAAGGGCTTATAAAAGAAACAAGCCCTTGAAGAGTTTGTCCTGGCTGTATTTGCACACATTTAATCTTTTGTGGATGATGTCAGTGAGGGTGATGTGAAGTAATCACATTTTATGTGTTATGTTATCGCAGTTTATGTCCAAGTACTAAGTAAGAAGGTGTTTTAATTACAGGACAGATCAGAAGCTGGGCTAGGAAAAAGGTAGAAGGGGTAGGGCTTGGTCCTGTAGCAGTGTTGAGCTATGCACGTGCTTTAATCCTAATCCGTGTGGGAAAGCTGAACCCTCACCCAGCTTGCATGCCACACACTGATTACTTCACCTTGGGCAAGGGTGTTTAGGGTACAGGCACCAGGTTTGGGCACAAATACTGCTCAGAAATGCTTTGTTCAGTTGCTGTGTTGTCTTGGGTGGATGTGATGAGATAAGTGCAGGAGACTCAGTTTATGAAGTGGCTCAGTAGCTGTAGTGTGTGATGAGAAAAACATCCATGAAAAGAACAAAGGAGAGATGCTGGCCCTGGCCCCACCTTGTTCATGGAGTCTCTCCTAGAAGGGAGGGCAGCAGGCTGGAGGACAGTCGAAGGACTGGTTGTTAATTTGGGCCTGCCTGACTTTTTCCTCCTCTCTCTGTAAGTGATGTTGGGATTTGATAGGAGCATTGGGCTCTGGCTATGGAGCTTGTGATGGTCACTGTGGTTGCTGCTGGTTTGTGCAGGTTAGGACTGGTGACTTTGGATTTCTTGCTGTCTTACAGGTCTGTGTTGCAGATTTGAGTCTTAGTGCAGGATCTCCCTGCTTCCCAGCCTGCCCAACGAGCCGATGTTTGTATGATGAACAAACCACATTTGAGTGCCAGCCCTGCTCTTCCTTACCCGAGGCGGCAACTGGGCAGGCTCTGGGCCTCTGATTGATCCCTTATTGGAATGGAGCATTTGGGTTATTTTTTTCTGATTTTGCTGCTTTTTATTTTAGAAATACTGTAGAAAGCATCTCTCTTTGGTCGCCACAGAATGGCCCCGACCCCTCTTCGACCCCGAGGTCTGTCCTCGCTGCTCCCCGTGTCGGAACGCGCGTACGGCGGGCTCCAACCGTGGTGCTAGCGGCACGGCTCTGTCCCCACCGCCGGCCGCCAGGGGGCAGCAGTGTTGTGCAGTGTCCCTCCCGCCCCGGAGGAGCCACTTCCGGCGCACGCGGGCCGTGCGGGCACATGGCTACGGTGAGCGGGGCCGGGGCGGGACAGAGGCAGAAAATGGAGTGGGGCTGGGGTGGACGGGAGAGGGAGCGCGGCTTGGACCGGAGGAGTGGAGCCAGGGAGGCCCGGGCAGCACGTAGGTACTGGAGGGGGTGGATCCGACGTGCTCTGGGGCCTCCTGAGCACTCCCGGGTTCCGCTATAGGATTTCTCCTGCCTGCATCCCATCTGGGGGCCCGGTCCTTGCGTCATGTTGCATCCTGCCACGGGGTCCAAGCTAGGTTCTCCTGTCGTGGCTCCATCTCTCCCTCGCCACCACCCCCACGGGTATCGTTGCCCGGGTGGGTGTTGTGGGGCCCTTCACCCTCCCCGGTGCCATTCCCGGTCCTGAACCCGGTGTCCCACAGAACATGTCTCCGGACGACGATGTACAGCGGCTCCTCATCCAGTTCCGGGACGAGGCGGGGGAGTCGCTGGGCTCCCCTTTTGACGTCCCGATCACCATCACCCCAGACAAGCTGCAGTTGGTCTGCAATGCTCTCCTGCAGAAGGTGAGATCGCCCCCACCAACCTCGAGTTCCCCGGGCACTTCCCGAGCCCACCCTGAGGCCGTCCATCGCACTCTCACCTGCCGTTTCTCCCCCAGGATGAGCCGGTGCCCCTGGCTTTCTTTGTCCATGATGCTGAGATCGTGGCGTCCCTGGAGAAGACCCTGGTGGGGCAGAGCGTGGAGACAGAGAAGGTCCTGGACATCATCTACCAGCCACAGGCAGTGTTCAGGGTGCGGGCAGTGACTCGCTGCACCAGCTCACTGGAAGGACACACTGAGGCTGTCATCTCTGTAGCCTTCAGCCCCACGGGAAAGTACGAGGGTCTGGCTGCAGATGGGGGGCTCAGGGTGAAGCAGCATCTTCTGTGTCTCTCCCTGGGGACACTGTGCTGAGCCAGGTTCTTCCTCTACTCTCAGGTACCTGGCCAGTGGCTCTGGAGACACCACTGTCCGCTTCTGGGACCTCAGCACAGAGACGCCACAGTTCACAGCTAAAGGTGGGTGTGGGAGTGTCCCAGGAGAGCAGCTCCTGACCTGCTGCTCACACAGACCATCTCTGTGCTTGAAGGGGTTAAACAGACCAGAGCCTGGGTGCTGCCTGAGCCATACAGGCTGGGATTGGGGCTCTGACTCAGGGAGAGAGTAGCTCTTGTTGCTTAGTGAAGTGGAGGAAGAGGGTCTGGCTAGGAGGAACAGGGAGGCTTTCCCCCATCTCCGGTCCTGCCTTGGGGTGGCTGCACACTGGGACACTGGGAACAGTCACAGCTCTCCATTCACACTTGCTTGTGCTCTCTGCAGGTCACCGGCACTGGGTGCTCAGCATTGCCTGGTCACCCGACGGCAAGAAGCTGGCCTCAGGCTGCAAGAACAGCCAGGTACACATGGGCTCCCCACTCCTGTGGTGTGGGGCCAGGGGCTTTGGGAGTGTGGAGACCCTCTGCATCCCTGTTCTGAACCAAAATGAAACTTGGTAAAGGGCTGTGAGGGATGCGGGGTAAAGACTTGTTTCTTTTCTGGGGCATGATGAGTGTGTCCAGTTGTTCTGAGCAGGATTCCCCAGAGGAGCTTTACACGTGGATATGTCACTGTAGTTGTGAGTGGTATCTCTGAACTCTGGGCCAGGCCAGGCTCTGGCTTTGTCACCTTTGTAGACCTCTTGCTGCTGGGCCCTGCTGTCTCATGGCAGAGACTTCTCCCTCTGTGCAGGAAAGGCTCCAGGCTTTGGATGTGGTCCTTGGCAAACAGCTACATCACGAGGGAGGTGTCTGGAGCGAGAAGGGGTATGGCCTGGCCAAGCCAAGGCTGCTGTTTGCATGACCTAGACGTGCAGCAGCAGCCTGCTCTGCAGTGCTGCTGATCAGACACAGCCAAATTCCCTCTTACAGGAATGGGTAGGGGACAGTGTCCTATCTGTGGGGTGAAATGTGTGCACTTAAGATGCCCTAAAAAAGCACCTGGGGGAGTGGAGTGCTCAATTGAAATGTGTCAGCGAGTTGCTGAGCTGCAAAGGGGCAGTCATTCACTCTGACCTTTGAACTGTCTGGGAGCAATGAGAGCAGCCAAGAGCTGCTGTCCCACACTCAGTGTCTGAGCTGCTGCTCTGTCAAACCGCTGATATCAGCCCCGAGGAAACAATCTGGGCCAGGCTGGCTTCTGCCCTGGTTTGGTGCCATTCTGGCTTGAATCTAACCCAGGAAGCTGCCTGTCCTCTTGTTAGCTTGTTTCTCCCAGGTTCTTGAGTTGGGGATGACTAATGCCTTGGCTCTCTAGATGAACATTTATGTAGAGAGAGAAAAAACAAGAGCAAACCAGCATGTGTCCCACCCACGGAACCCGATAATAAGCAGCGTTTAGTGCACTCTGGCTTTCAGCACGCTCTGCAAACAGTCAGCAGCTCTGGCTCAGGCTCTGCAGAGGCTCAGGCTGGCTTGCTGGGGAGCTGTACCAGGCTTGATTCGAGGCAGATCTTTCTGTGCAGCAGCGTTTGAGGCAGAGAGGAGGGCAATCAGGTCTCATTCTTGGAGTTGTCAGCTGATGGCTGCAGGGATCTGGAAAGGCATCCAGTCCTGCTCCCTGCTTGTGTCAATGTAAATGCAACACCAAGGACACCTCTGCTTTCTCAATGAAGCCGAAGGTCCCTGGGATTCACATGACGTTTTGGCCTGACACAACCCTCTTGCTTCCTCCCTCGCACAGATATTTCTCTGGGATCCAGCCACCGGCAGTCAGATCGGCAGGGTGCTCACTGGCCACTCCAAATGGATCACGTGTCTGTGCTGGGAACCACTCCACATGTAAGTGAAGGAACAGCTCAGCCCTTCCCCTTTGCTCCTACAGAAAAGAGCTACCTGACTCCAAGGGCACTGCTCCTGTTTGCCTTTTTCCTGTCATGGTGCACAGAGTGGGGCTGCGTGCAGGGGTGCAGACCCAAAGGGGAGCCAGGAAAAATGTCTAGTTCAGATCCAGGAGTGCCAGTTGCTGCTCACAGTCCTTGGGAAGTCACTGGGGAAGTCTCTGCCAGGCTGTGCCTCTGCCTGTATAGGAGCCATAGGTGGTGATAGAAAACACAGGGGTTTGACAGTGCTGGACAAATATTTGATGGCTCCTCCCCAGTGTGCTGAGCTGGGATCAGGAAAGCCTTCCTGTGCAGTGCTTGAGGTCAGGCTCTGTAGAGCTCTCCCTTTCTGCCCTCTTGCATTCTGGTTGCCTCTGTCATCTGGTTTATTTATCATGAGGGCTGATTAACTGTGCAATCCCCTTATCTCTTCGATTAGCTAAAGCTCTGTCTGGGAGAGATGGGTGGATGGGGTCAGCTGTAGCCAATAATCCAAGATATTACAGAAATAAATAAAGAAAAAGAAAAAGAGCCCCTTCAGAGCAGAGCCCTGCAAATTAAATTGGCCAGAAGGAAACTCCAGCTATTTGCAAACAAAAACTGGATTAACCAAAACTGATTATAAAGGAGGATGAGGAAATGGAGAGGAGGGAGACGACCCTGCCAGAGCTCCACTCCTCTCCAGCCAGCTGCACTCCCTGCTCATTGGCTGTGCTTTTCCCTGCCAGGAGCCCACTCTGACATGAGAACTGTGTTGAGTGCTAAAGGTGATGTGAAAAGGCCAGAGCTGTGGCTCCCCTCTTTTTGCTGGCTTGTTGGCAACTACTTCCAGATGTGTTAAATTTGCCTTTCTGAGCCACGTGGATGGATCTTGCTGCTTTCTGCCCTGTCGCTGTGTCCACACATTTCCTGCTGGAGGTGAAGTGTGGCACAGGCTGAGGAGCACTCAACACATTCGTGTTGCTGCCAGTCTGCTCTGCCTGCATAAGGCAGAATGATTCCCCTGCTCAGGGTTATCCCATCCAGTGCCCAGGGAAGGTGCCAGGTTGTGGTCCCATTGTTAACCAGTGGGTTAAAGCTGCCTCCAGTGAAAACAAGGTCATTACTAAGAGCTAAGGTGCCAGGTTCACCCTGGATTGGTGCCTCCACAGTGCAATCATGGGGTTGGTTCAGAGGAAGCATCTGTCTGCCTTTCTCCTTTTTGTGGGATGTTGTTTTCTGTAGGTCAGTGCTCTGCTCCTGCCTGGCCTCTCTCTGTTCCTAAACCGAAAGAGAAAGTTGCCTTTTACTGACTTTAGGGCACTTGAATGCTCTGGGGTTGGTGGAGGAAGGGCTGAATGGAGGAGCTGTGTGCACTGTGCAGATGGGTTTGATCTTTCTGCACAGAAACCCAGAGTGTCGCTACCTAGCAAGTGCCTCCAAAGATGGCAGCATCCGCATCTGGGACACGCTGATGGGCAGGTGTGACAAAATCCTCACGAGCCACACGCAGTCGGTGACCTGTGTGAAGTGGGGGGGTGATGGCTTGCTCTACTCCTCCTCCCAGGACAGGACCATCAAAGTCTGGAGGAGCAAGGACGTAAGTGACATGGGCAGCACCGGGGCTGCTAGTGCAGGGGCCTGGACATGCTGTGTTATAGCTCTGCTCCTTGAAAAACAGATTCAAAGTGTGTGCTGCATCCTTGGGGCCATCAGGGTCTGTTGCTTGACACCATTTGGCAGGGGTAGCTCTTGTGCAGTGTTTTTGTTCCTACAACTGCCAAATGAGGCTAAAAGCTGGAAATGTCCCTAGGGTGACAGCAACCTGCGGGTTCCTTGCAGGGCCCTGTGGGATACTTGTTCCTGAAGCTCAGCAGTGCTCAGCTTAGCTCTGCGAAGCTTGGCTGTAATCCTGCCTGCAAGCCAAGAGGATGTGGAACTCTTAGGGGTGGTCCTTGCTGCCCAGGGGATCTGGTGGGTCCTACAGAGTCTGGCTCTGTGCTGCCCTAAGCAGAGGGTTCTGTTTGCAGGGAGTCCTCTGCCGCACGTTGCAGGGCCATGCTCACTGGGTGAACACCATGGCCCTTAGCACTGACTACGTTCTCCGCACCGGCGCCTTCGAACCTGCTGAGGCCACCATCAACCCACAGGACATGAGCGGCTCCTGTAAGTGCAGCACCAGAGTTTTGCAGGCTGGAAGAGGTGGTGGAGAGGATGCTGAGGAGACATGATGTCTCCTGATGCAAGCCAAAGCAATTTTGAGAGTTGGGAGTAGGTCATATGCTAGTGTTGGTCATCTTCCTTGCCTATACTCAGAGTTAAAGTTTCCTTTTACCCAAGGGCTGCAAATCTCTCTCTTCCCCTTTTTCTCTCCCTCTTTCAGTGGCAGAACTGAAGAAAAGGGCACAGCAGAGGTATGACCAGGTCCGGGTAAGTCCCTTTTGTCTGCTGCCATTTCCAACACTGTTCCTGGTGGAAGCAGTACACAGTTGGCTGTTGGCCCCAGCAGTGGTGTGCTTCTGAGCTCTCCCACCTGGGGTTGTACAAGACTTGGGCCCTTTCTTCCCTTTCTTAGGGCCAGGAACCAGAAAGGCTCGTCTCAGGGTCAGATGATTTCACACTGTTTCTTTGGAGGCCAGCAGAAGACAAGAAGCCACTGGAGAGAATGACAGGCCACCAAGCACTGATTAATCAAGTCCTCTTCTCACCAGACACCAGGATAATAGCCAGTGCCTCCTTTGACAAGTCCATAAAGCTCTGGGATGGCAGGACAGGAAAGTGAGTTGGTTTGTGGAGTTACAGGAGTGGTGCTCCTATGAGGTGTGCCTGCAGTGCACAGGTTACACAGACACAGGCCTCAGTGTCATTGCCAGGAGCTGTCTGCTGCACTCTGCGTCTCTGTAGCTTGAACTCCTGCAAAGTAATTCTGCTGCCTCTGCCCTTGGGAAGTGCCTTGTTTGGCTCTTGTGTTATGGAGGCTGTGCTTGGCCAGGTGTGTGCAGCCCCACAGTCAGCCAGCCACAGCGCTGCCTGGCACCTGTGTGGCATGTGCTTCCTACTGCAGGGTTGGTTCACTGGGGCAGGTGCACAAGTGCTATGGGATGGCATGTTCCACTTGGCTGATCCCCTGAAGACATGTGCATTGCACACTGCAGACTGACCCAGTTTAAACAGTTCCTGTGCCAGAGAACAGCTTGTTCTGGATCATGCAAATTGCTGTAGCTACAAGTGGTGCTGTTGGTGTTTGGATGCTCCTGTAAGCCCAGCTTTTACCCTTCAGCTAGAGTTCTGGTGAGCTTTCTGGAGCAGAGCTCCATCTCTAAATCAGCCTTTCTGCTAATGAGCTTGGCTTTCATGTTGGTAGTTTTTTAACATTCCTTCAAATCCAGATAGCTCAGTCAGAGGGGAGGACGTCTCTGTACAGTGAGAACTTTGTGTTGCCTGCTGGAGAAGAATTTCTTGGCTGTGGAGTTGAGATGAAGAGTCATTGTCTAGAAGGATCTGAGCCCATCTGGGAGGGTTTTTAAACAGACTGAGCCCCCTCTGGACTCTGTATAGCGATTGGCTGCCTTGTGTGTGCTGGCTCAGGGTGTGCTGCACACCCCATGGCTGCGCTTGCTCGCTCACAGGTGGAGGAGAAACACGAAGGCTGGGCAAGGGGAGGTTGTTTGGAACAACCCAGCTGCCTGCTTCTCTAAGAGCCTCTCCCTGCCTGCCCTACCCCAGGTACCTGACGTCGCTGCGGGGACACGTCTCGGCCGTGTACCAGATCGCTTGGTCAGCTGACAGCCGCTTGCTGGTGAGCGGCAGCAGCGACAGCACGCTGAAGGTCTGGGATGCCAAGACAAAGAAACTGGCCATTGATCTTCCTGGCCATGCAGACGAGGTGAGGTGTTTGGTCCAGCCAGGGTGTGCAAGGGAGGCAGGAGTGGTGACTCCTCCCAGCAGAGAGAGCTGAGTCTTGCTTTCGTACTAGGTGTATGCAACAGACTGGAGCCCAGACGGCCAGAGGGTAGCGAGTGGAGGGAAGGACAAGTGCTTGCGGATGTAAGTAAGCTGTTGTCTGTCCACAGAGCAGGTTTCAGCTAGTCCATGTGTCCCTCAGAGCTGCAGTCTCCTTGCAGAGACCTGCACAGTTAGGGCATGATCTGTCCTTGAAGAGAGCACATCACTGGGGCATATTCCATCCCAGAGACCTGTCCTCCCTCAGGGCAGGAACCACTGCCGTCCCCTGGGAGATAACTAGAGAGCAGAGCTGCTCCAGCTGAGCAGTCAGTGGTGAGATTTGACTCACAGTTTGGCTCCTGGAGAGCAGAAGGGACATTTGTAATGTCACTGAGACCTTTTCTTTCTCACCTTCCTCCATCTCCCAGTTAGGCAGATTCCTGTGCGCTGGTTGCCCTTTGAGCAGGCTGATGAAGGAACCCAAACTGCAGTCCCTGATGGGCTGCTCTTGATTGGGACCTGCTGGGCTGTGGCAGTGCGGTGCAGGGACACAGCAGCTCTTTCTGTTTGCAGATGGCGTCGATAGGAGCAGCGACACAAAGCTGCTGGTCCTGTCCTGTGCTGTCCTGTCCTCAGCACAGTCTGCCTGGGACATCTGCGAGGGGATGGACGATGGAGGCTGACCCGAGCACAACTCCCTCTTCCTGTTGGCTGCTCTCCCTCGTGGACTCTTTCCTTATATTTATTTAAGGAAATATTTTATTCTGGTTCTTACAAAGAGCTGTGCTTTGCAGGATGATTTCCTCTGAACATCACAGGAGGGATCTCTCTTCTGCCTCCATCTTAACTGGCTGTTTGTTGACATTTCAGCCTTACAGCAGCCTACTGCCTTGAAAGGGGTAGTTGAAGGGTGGGGATGACTCCTGCCCTTTCTTGCTGTGTGAAGAGTCCTGCAGAGAAGAGGCTTTTAATGGGATCAGAAAGGGTCATCCTTGTGTGACCTTCAGAGAGGGAGAGGAAGGGGAAAATCCAGCACATCATTACATTGCAGAACTGTTCTCAGCTGCACGCCTGGGACAAAGATCTGCTGAGAATAAGGTCTTGGGGCTTCTCGTTATGCCAGCAAGGTTTTGCCTTTTCACTTAGCCCAGTTCCCTGTGGGCTGGGCATTATCTCTTAGCGATCCTCTGCATCCACAGCAGATAATTTGCTCACTCATCCATCCAGTGTGCAACAGGCACAGACTTCAAACGGCTGCTAGAGCTGTGCTGCACTTCCAGGTCTCACTGGCTCTTGGAAATGGGGAAATGAGGCATTCGTGTCTCTGACCAAGGGGAGAGAGCACCCATTTCCTATCCACTGCTGGCTCAGGGAGGGGAGGAAGGAAGAGGTGGGGAAGGGGAAGGATGGAGACAGTGTTTGGGTGGCGTTTGTCCATTGTCCTGGATGTGTGCTGACAGCAGGGCTGGGACTGTCACAGTAAATGACAGAACTTCCATTGCATAGAGCTGGCTCATGGAATTTCTCAAGTGCGTTCACTTGCCCAGTGGGTGAGAGGGATTCACACTGTCAGTTACGGATTTGTGAGCCTTTTATAAGTCAATACAGGCTTCCAACAATCATGAGGTAGATAGACCTGGATTCAGTGTTTGTTTGCAGGAGCCTTGCGAAACAGTGAAAATCAAGATGTGATTATTGAGGAGTAGAAACTCTGTTCTCAGATTTAGTTGCAGTAAGTTAGCCTCAAGGCCAAAACACTGTAGCCCTTGTACTGCAGTTGCTACAGAGAGATTACTACAACTCAAACAGGATTTTGAGTCTCAGATGCTTTCCAGCTGCAGAAGCTGCATTTTGGGGCTTCATTCCTGCAGACAGGATTGCTTTGGAGAATAAAGTGAGAGTGGGGCGGTAGTGCCCATATGTTTGTGTGCAAAGTTCAGGTGAGCAGAGGATTTGCACAAAGGGCTAAATATTTGATACAACTGAGAACACAAATTCTGGTTCCTGTTGGTGTCTCTGCCAGCTAAGTCAGCAGGCTCTATCTTCATGGGATTTTTTGGGAAAAGCTCTATGCTGTACTTGCTCTCCCATCAGCATGTTTCCTCCAGCTGGTTCTTGCTGGCAGGGAAGGCCACGTTGCATCCATCTGCATAAACAAAACCTTTCGTAATTCCCTAAGGTAAATGTTGTGGGGCAGGGTGATTTGAACCTTTGGCTGATAATTCAGCCCCCCCCTCCACCAGAGGGCCATGCCCTTGGGATGGAGGGGAGCACATGTGCAGCTGATGGATCTCTGCTAACAGCCAAGACAGAAGCTTGTCTGTTTTGCAGGTGTTTGGGGCTGCCTGCACTGAAGGAAACAATCCCCCCTTGGGAATTCAGCTCTGTCCCTGGGTTTCACTTGCTGGAAGCAGCAGCCTCTGCAGTGCCTGCTGGTGCATGGCTCCTTTGGAGGGAAGAAGCTTCATTCTCTCTCAAGGTGCTGCACATGGTCACTGTGATCCACAGTGGGTTTTGTGTTAGGAGTGGGGATGTATCAGAGCTGGGAGAGGTGATGCAGCCTGCAGGGACTGGCTTGGCTGGCCACGTGTATGTGGCCTTGTCCTTGTCCACTGATTTCCAAACCAAAGCAGTCACTGTACCCTCTGGCCACACTGCTAAGCTAGGCTAACTCCTGCCATCCCTTCAGACTGCTTCTGTGGTATCAGCCACCAAGCAGAGCCTGCTTGAAACTCACCTTCCTGAGGCTAGAGCAGAAAGGTTTTCCACTGCAAAATGAGACCTGTTGAAGAGAGCCTTGCAGCTGTCTCAGCCTTCATCTTTGACCTGATAGCAGGTAGATTTTGAACCACACTGCGATGGGTTTGCTCGTAGAGCAAACTGAGCTTTCCTGTCGAGGCAGCTGCTGCTATTCTTATTCACACAGCAGCAGCCTTCATGCACACCAAGAGCTGGCCCCGTTCCAGCTGTGTTCCGAAGCAATCCAGTAGTGCTCCTCCCAGGTTTATTTGAATGCAGCATTTCCCGGGCCTGGCTTTGCAGTCTGCTGGTGCTCCAGGGAAGAGCCACTGCCTGTCACTTCAGAGGTGGCTCCTTGGTGAAGTGAGTTTTAATTAGCTAATTTTTACAATGGCAGATGCAGGTCTAGGTGGGTGGTGTTATTAAAGGGGAAAACATCACTTTCGGGTAAAGGGCAAATCCAGAAGGTAGGTTGAAGCTTTCTGAGTGCTTTGCCGGGAACCACATCACTAAAAACCTGCTGAAACACCTGAACTTACAGAATCATAGAATCATAGAACGGTAAGGTTGGAAGGGACCTCGAGGATCATCCAGTTCCAACCCCCTGCCATAGGCAGGGACACCTCCCACTAGCACAGGTCACTCAAGGTCTTGTCCAGCCTGGCCTTGAACACCTCCAGGGAGGGAGCAGCCACAACCTCCCTGGGCAACCTGTTCCAGTGCCTCACCACCCTCACTGGAAAGAACTTCCTCCTAACGTCCAGTCTAAATCTCCCCTCTGCCAGTTCAAACCCATTGCCCCTTATCCTGTCGTTGCAAGACCTTGTAAATAATCCCTCCCCAGCCTTCCTGTAGGCCCCCTTCAGATACTGGAAGGCTACTATCAGGTCCCCTTGAAGCCTTCTCTAGGCTGAAGAGCCCCAACTCTCTCAGCCTGTCCTCATAGGAGAGCTGCTCCAGCCCTCTGAGCATCATCATGGCCCTCCTCTGGACCTGCTCCAACACTTCCATGTCTTTCCTGTGCTGAGGGTTCCAGAACTGCACACAGTAAACTTCAGTGCTATGTGACAGGGAGGATCTGCTTCTGTGTTTCAGTCCAGTGTCTCATGAGTCACTCATTCAGCGTAGCGTGCAGGGATGTGTACCACAGGGGCATTACTTTTCACTGACATTAGAAGGATGATTTTAAGCATATCCAGAAAGTGTTTGTCCTGCAGAGTCCTCCTGACGCTTTCTCCTTTAAAAGCTCTGATAGCTCAGATGATGCCACCATTAATGTTGTTACCAATCCCCAATGGGAGGGCACTGATGATAAGGACTGGGAAGTTTGCCAGCCCTCTGAGAAAGGTTTACCTGTCTAATAAATTCCTGAGTATGATGGATGGAGGAGAGAAGGAAGGAAGGAGAGAGGAACATGGTAAGAACACCTAGAGCAAAGCAGATTGTTTGGGATAGCACTGAGATAAGCAGGATGGTGCCAGACTCTTGCCTCTGGGAGTTGATTTAGATAAGTGAGTCTTTAGCATCCTTATGAAAACTGATCTTGAGGCTGTGTTCTGCTCACCCATGTGGGAGGGCTGGCCTGGCTAGGTGGCATATGTGTTCTGTCCTGGGTCCTTGGAGCCATGCATTCATGTTCTGCTCGACTCAGCTGATCTCTTGATTATTTTCCCAGATCAGTAATTTAACTTCCATGTGCATGTTTATAGCCTGGGGAGAGAGACAAGAAAAACCTTTTGATGAACAGGAAGAAGATAAATGTGAATCATTGCTCTGCATGAACATCAGGAAAAGCAGTCAAAACAGTCTTCTCTGCTTTGCTTTGGATCAACTCAGGCACTGTTCAGGTGATGTTTGTACCTCAGAAAGGGCTGCATTTTGGTGATACAGATGGCAGGAAAGGATTTGCTGCAAAGACCATCAGCACTTCAGAGGATGAAAAGTATGGAAACTCAGAACAGTGATGTTTGTGCTGGGAAGCTGCTACCAGATGAAAGCAGCTTCTCCTGTGCTGTCAGACAAGCAACCTGGAAGGTGGTAATTCCTCCCTAGATCTGTTGCTTTTGTGATCATGAATCCTGGCTCAAATCTGAGGGATAGATTTGGTTGAACCAAAGTAGTGTAGCTGGGAGACAACCACAAATGCCTCTCCAGTGCTCTTGCTCCATGTTCTTTCACACTGACCTTGTGCATCGGTGGTCTGTGCTGAGCTGTGGTCGTTGGTGGTCTGTCAGTGGACTTCAGCTCTTGCACAGTATGATGTCAGAAATAAATGCACTTGGGACAGAGTACTCTGTGCTTTTGAAGGATCCCTGTGGCAAATTAGACATGGTACTGGTGCCTGCTGCCCAGCCATAGCTTTTGAGCAGGCAGGGTATTTTATTGTCCTGCCATGTGCCTTGTTACAGCAGAGCAGAGCATCACTCCAAGTGCTTCAGGGCTGCTGCTGTCTGCCAGCACTAAGTGGTGAATGTCTCTCTGTACTCCTTGGTCAAGGGAGGAGCAGCTTGAGCCCCGTGGGGTTATTCCACATCACTCTCCCAAAGGAGTGAGGTTCCCTTTGGGAAAGGCAGGTGAATTTGGCCCGTTCTATCTCTGACTTCACAGCTGCAAAAGCAAGCAAAGGTGCTGCTTGTAAATAGGTTTATTGTAGTCTGCTGGAAATATTGACACCTAGAAGCTCGCAGACGCTAATCGAGGACCCAGCTCAAATGAGCGACCTGCATGCAAATTCCCGCAGCCCTTCATGGAGTGCTTTTCCAGCTCTTCAGATCCCGTCTGAATCCCAGGGAGACAGCAGCGTGCTTAGTTATTCTGGTCAAACCTCGCCGCTGCTCCTGGCTGTTTTGTCCTTGCTGTGCAAAAACAAACCTGCTCGAGGGCTCCAGTCCCATTAGGAGGACAAAAGGACATCAGTCGTGCTGCTACAGAAGGGAAGCAAGGCTTGGGTTTGAAGTGTAATGCAGAATGGGTGGCTTAGAAATTCCTGAAGTGACTTTTCTCTGATCAAAAGGCATCTTTCTGGATTGCCTTTTTTTTTTTTTTTTCTTTCTTTTTTTTTTTTTTCTTTTCTTTTTTTTTTTTTTTTTTTTTTTAAATTTTTTTTAGCTTCCCTGAAATGTAGCTCCTGACATTGACTTTGGGGTGAGCATGGATGCTGATACTGAAAGGCTTAGTCCTGAATGTGAGAATGCAGATGGTGATAAACAGCCAGTTCTGAGGGAAATGATCTTCTGAATCAGAGGATTTAACACATTGAGGCTTGTGGGCTTTTTCTTGGCTTTAAAGGGGCATTCTGGAATGTGTCTATGTTACTATCGACATGCTTATTTATGATTAACTTGGAATATTTTTACATCTCATTTATTCTTTCCATGGGGGTGTTGTGAGCTGTTGAAAATGCTTGGTCAGCTTCACTTTCTCAGTTGGGTTTGTTAGGGTAGTGCTGTGAATGGATTTTGGATGAGAGAGGTCAGGACTCCAGAAAATAAAGGGGGGGGATTCAAGTCCTGAGGCAGTTTTAAAGCCCTCTGGCACGAAACAGATGTCTTTGAATTCCCCTGATGTCTCCATATAGTGTCTAGACCTTAAAATGTCCTTCATAAAGCTGTTGATATTCCCTTAGGAATCTCTTGCTGGCTATTTTCCTGATCTAAGTGTGTTGTCTTTGGAGATGACTGTCAGTGGAAGCTCTGACATGGCACACAGCTCCAGAACCGCTTGGTTTGGAATGCCAGAGAGTGAAGGGAGATAAGTGAAGAACAGGGAGAGAATCAACTGCGTCAGTCTCTGCTTAGTCTCTGTTTTGATCAAGCAGTGGTGAAAGCAGAGCCTGTATCACATGAGAGAAGGCACAGCACAGCTCTGTGGGGCTGGAGCTCTGTCCTTCCTCATCCCCATGTGCACCTCGTGTCAGCTGTGGCTTCCATCGAAGGTTAGTCACTGCTGCTGTGGTGTCAGAGTGCCCAGAGGATCTGGGGCAGATGGAGATAGCAGGGGGAGCCTGATCCAGCTCCAGGACGTGGAGGAGGTGTGATGGAGAACATGGACAAAGGACAGGGAAGAAGGCAGTGAGGAATGGAAAGCAAAGGAGCGTAGTTATATAGATGTGGAGGTGAAGGTCAAAGGCTCCATGTGACTGGTGTGTGGTGGCTGATTGTTTTTCTTAATGTTTGTACGTGTTGCTGTAAACAATCCCAGGCTGATCAAAAATTGCTGAGGGGCAGACTGTAAATTACAGATGTCCTTCTCCTTACAACGAGAGCAACTTTAAGTGTCTTTGGCCTCCAGCATTTTGTGTGCTTGCTCCTCTATTTAAGCTCCTCGTATTAGATTTGATGAAGAAGCTTGCTGGCTGATGGAGCAGGGACACTGCATGACCCAAGGTGCTAGGCGGGCAGTATGGAAGCCTGGCAGCAGGGCAGGATCACTAATCCCAAACCTGCCTTCCCGCCTCTGCCCGCTGTCCTGCCACTTGTCTGCCTCTTCCACACCTAGGGTAGCCGGTCTGTGGGACAAACCTTGCTGGTGGCCCCTCAGCGTGCTTCTCATGGGCATTTGGGCCTGAGGTGACCAAGAAACACCTTGGGAGTGAGAGCCAGGCGCGGGGGCCGAGCTTGGCGCCGCTGAGGTGAGGACAGGGGCGAGACGTGCCCCAGCACCGGGGTCGCCCTGCTCTGTTCTCCCTACAGGGACCGCGAGGCGACCCCAGGAGCCAGGGCAGAGCCAGAGGGGACCTAGGCCTATCCGCCGGCAGAGAGGGAGCGGCAGGGCTGCGAGGGGAGCTGGCTCGGAGGAGCGGGCGCACGGCCCGGCCACAGCGCGCTCCCGCAGAGATGGCGGAGGCAGGACGCTCCCGCCGGGTTAAACGGGGTGAGGCACTCTTTGGCCGCCGGCGGAAGCAGCCGAGTACTGGGGCCTGCGCGATACGGCCTATAAAATGCGCGGGGTGGCGCGGAGGTCCGGGCAGTCGGAGCTGGGGCTGGCTGCGTGCTGATCGTCTGGGAGGCGGTGGCGGAGCGGCGGGAGCTTAGGAGGAGGAGGTGGTGGCGGCGGCAGCGGCCTGAGAGACCCCAGCCTGCAGCCTCACCGGTTCCTCTCCTCTCGCGGGGGGTGCGGCAGCGACAGCCACTCCCGGAGAGTGGGCCTCGTCTTCCCCCACCTTGCTGGATGCTCCGGGGTTCGGTCCCTGAGGGGGGCCGCGGTGCCAGCAGCCCCCGCTGTGGCGGGGCCATGGGGGCGGCTAGCGGCAGGGCGCGGAGCCCCCTTCCCTGCTGAGAAGGGCCCTCGTCCTGGCGCCCGTGCTGCGCTGTCCCCTCACACCCGGCCCCTGAGAGACTACCCCTCCGCCACCTCCTTTTCCCCGCCTTACCCTCCTCATGCCAGACGGAGCCCCTCGCTTCGGAGACGCCCTGCAGCAGCCCCGCCGGCCCGGGGGTCTGCGGCTGCCCCCGCGGTATGAGAGGAGCTGCCCTCGCCGCCGGGGGCAGCCAGGAGAGGGGCAGGCTCCCACCCCGCCGCCAGTCGCCGTGAGGCGGCTGTAGCTGCCTCGGCTGGAGGAAGAGCCTCTTTGTTTTCCCTCCCTCCTTCCCGGGGGCTTCATGCCCCGCTGAGGGATGATGGAGGTGGTGGGGGACTTTGAGTACAGCAAGAAGGACCTAATAGGACACGGAGCCTTTGCTGTGGTCTTCAAAGGTCGCCACCGCAAGGTAAACAGCGATGGGCTTCAGCCGGAGCGGGGCTGGTTACACAACCCCGGGCTGGGGCCGGGGTCGGGGTCGCTCCGCGGCTCCGCAGCCCTCAGGAGCCCCTCCCGGTGTATGACAGCTGGGGCGGGGGGGGTCACCTCTGCGGAGTTTTGTGGTCATTTGGGTGTTCGGAGAGAAAAAAAAGGAAAGAAAGGTGTGGGGTGGGTTGAGTTACCGGGGCGGGGGCGGCGGGGACGGGGCCCGAGGCCCAGCCTGCGTCCTGGGCAGCCCCGGCCTGTCGCTGCTGCAGCCCCAAGGCTGAGCAGCCGTCTCGGGGCCTCCATAAACCCTACTTCTATTTTTTTTTTCATCCCCCTCCCCTAAATAGCCACCAGCCTCTCCGCATTCCCACCTCTCCTCCCTGCTGCTTGGTAGCTGCCTAACACAAGGGCGAGTGAAGAGTTGCAGCTGTATGGGAAGCTGAGCCCTTTGTTTGTCAGGAGGGTCATGTTTATCCGGCTGGATAACGAGGGATCTCATGGAAAATTGCCTCCTTTGGGATTGGCTGAAGATTTCTTAAAATTCAGAGGTGTCTGGTTTCCTGGCGTGGCTCGCTAATCACCCCTGATATTCATAGTTAGGTTATGATGCTGCGAGAGTTTATTCTGGTGTTGGTGCCTAAAGTGCTCTGCTTTCCAGAAATAAACTCTTCAGATTAATCATCTGGAAGGGATAGGACTTCGTTGTTCAGAGAGGCACGGTGCAGTGATTTGGGGGTTAAAAAAAATAAGGGAGAAAGGAAAACGGAAACTTGAAAGGCCAGTGGAGATGCTCTCACCTTATAAACAAATAGGCAGTTTATTTTTAGATAGTATATAAACAGAAAATACATAAGCTCCCTTTAGAATCCAGATGTTTTCTTGTGCAGTTTTCAGATGGAAATCCTAAGAAAGCCGAAAATGGGAAGTCTTTAAAGGAGGGTAGAAGTAACTTCACCCTTTCAAGAGGACTAAAAAGCAGATATGTAGCACCAATACCACAACCCAAATGGGATAGGATTGCTGCTTTTGTTTTTTAATGCTTTGGAATCCATGAAAATGCAGTGTAGCTGCAGCTGGGTTTTAATAGCTGCCTGAGCTATTGTGGAATGAAATAGTTCTTGATGGTGTCATGTGATGTAGCAATCTCTGGTGGGTAGAGTAAGGATGATCTCGCAACTTTTTCTCCAGTGCTTTACTAGCTGGTTATTAGTGATTAAAAAAACCACCTCAGATCTAAAGCTGACAATGCTGTTTTGTTTGTTTGTTTCCAGAAAACTGATTGGGAAGTAGCCATAAAGAGTATTAACAAAAAGAACTTGTCAAAGTCACAAATCCTGCTTGGAAAAGAAATAAAAATCTTAAAGGTATGTTAATTTGCAGTGATTTTTAAAGCTGCTTTACTTTGAAAGGAGAAGAGACTTTTGACCCAGTTCACTCCAGGTCATGGGTGGTATCACAGGAATAGCTGTTCTGCCTTTTGGTTTTGTTGTTAGCTGCAGGAGAAACCCAGAACTGAAAACACCAAGGAAATAAAAAAGGAAATTATATATTTATTTTTTTTTTAAAAGTTCTGGAAGTGGTCTGAGAGCAAGTGATGGGCATGCTTTTGTAGTTAAAAGTGGAAAATTATTGTAGAACCAGTCTCTGAGCTTTCCTTATTGCACACAGAGAAAACTTTGTCCTTCAGGATGTGGCACCTCTCCCAAGCAGTGCATACAAGGAAAGTCATAGCTCAGGGTAAAACATCAGCCTTTGATCTTCCTTCATCTTCTTTGCTCAAAGATGGCTTTGAAAGCTGAAATCAGCATGCTAAATTTGATTCCTGCAGCAGTCTTCCAACTTCTGAGTTGTTTTAATTGACTTAAAATGTCTAGTGTGGCTCTGCTGAAGGAAATAAAACAGAGCATCACTTAGGTTTTCAATGCCATTTTATGGACACGTCTCCCTGGATGATCTCAGAGTATTCTTTGCTCTCTGAACTTCAGTACATCTCATTTTACATAGCTTTGCTGTAGTAATCAGTGCTGTCTTCTTTCCATGTTGCCAAGCTTCTTGAGATAAATCACTATTTTATATATAAATAGATATATATTAGATTCTGGTATATTTATTGTAGATCAGAAATTGTGATGTTGGGGTGCATTAGTTTGCTGCAAGTACTTAGCAAAGACAAATGGTTTATTTGAGCTGTTCTAGGAGTTTACTTGCTGTTCGATTTGCTATTTGATTGGATTTCTTTTTTAGTGTAAAACCAAAGGGTTGACTTGAACCTGTTGGACTTGATCTGAAAGGTCTCTTCTAGTCAAAGCAGGTCTTTTCTTCTCTAGTGTAGTTGGTTGCTGTGCTAAGCAATAAATAACGTGAGACTACCAAATTAAATGGAGTCAGTTTCCAGTAGTCATTAAGGATCTTGTGCTGTAATAATATCTGTAACAAGACATAAAAGTTCTGAAACCAAATGACCTCTGAAGATGCTGCCTAATTTCCTATTCCTATAAATATTGTCTAGATAGCTCCAAATTCCATCAGATGGTCCAAAAAAGATGCTACCTTCTTCTGTGAGATGCAACTCTCTTTGGTTGTCACTCAGCATATTACCATAATAATAACATACTGTTTCCATAATACAAATATTTTGTTTTCCAGGAGCTTCAGCATGAGAACATTGTAGCTCTTTATGATGTCCAGGTAAAATCCATTTTGATGCCTTCTTTTATTCATTAAAATCTATTTATGAAAATGCAATATGCATGCAAACACATGTATCCTGAGTAGGAAACTTTGAATGACCATTTATTTTTTTTATGATAAGTAAAAGAAATCTAGTGGCAGGGGAGTTCTCTCATCTTCAGCACACTCTGTACTGATTTTTTTGTGGGCTCTTTCTAAGACTTGGACTTGATGATCTTAGAGGTCTTCTCCAAACTTAATGATTCTAAGATAATAATTAGCATGCAGGATTGCTATGGAAAGCCCTGAGGAATATGGTTTACTTCCAGGCAGCAGAGGCAAGTGGCAGCCTGAGAACCTCTGCAGAGACTGTTTGTGTTGTTTGATCCTGTCTCCAGAGAAAAAGCATCAACTGACTGGGCTCAGAGCTCTATTAGTGACAGGAACTATTCTCCTGAATTCTCCTTGTTTCCTTGCCCCTGTAATTTAATTGGGGAGTAGGTGTTCCTGGAGAACGACTGAATACACCTGAAGGAAAAATCTGTGAGTAGGAGTTGAGCTGAATGGGTGAAGCAAGTGACATTAAGAAGTCATCATCACTTGAAAGGAGCAGCGTCTTTGAGATCTCTGTAGCAAAGCAATGCGATGTATAGCCCTGTGTCATGGTGAGGGAGAACTGAAGGAAGCGGAAGAGCATGATCACACATTGCCTGCCTTCAGAGGGATAGCAGAAAGTATAAAAGCTAACCAGACATTTGGATCTTTTCAAGTAGGAGAAATAAGCATTACATTGCTTCAAGCTGTCTTCCTCTTTCTATTCCCAGGATTCTGCCTGATAAGGTGAAGGAATTAGTTTTCTGCTCTATCTGGGGTACTGTGTTCTGCTTTAGTAGACAGCACTCTTTTTGTGTCCCAAGGCCTCTAAGTGTTGAGTAAAGCTAAACATGACATGATGTAGGTTGCACAGCCATTTGTTCTACCTGGGTAAGAACTATACATTTGTCTGCTGGGCTCAATTCTTATCTTAAATACAGAGTTACAGTTATGAAAAAATTATGAAGAGCCACCCTTGAGGCATTGCCTCATTAAGGCAACACAAAACAGACATTTTGACATTCTCCAATGTTTTCTGTCTTTACACATTTGCATCCTAAAAGGTTTTCAGCTGAACTGTAGATGTGTATCTCTGTAGCTATAGAAATCTGTGTTCACTGAGATACACACTAGGCAGGCTCAGGTTTTATTGTAGTGCCACAGGACGTGGACTGTTGACTGTTCAGGTAGTGACAGGCTGCACATCAAAGCTTCCTGTTTGGATGTGTTGACTCTTTTCCCTGCTAGGTCTTGACTTCAGAACTGTGCATTTTGAATTATACTTCTGCTCTGAGAGGCAAAGTGTAGTCTCTTGTGCTTCTTGAAGGGCCTCAAGTTTTCTTGAGCGGAAATAATCTCTCAGCATCCTAAATTTAGCATATCCAGACATCTTATAAGAAACTGGAATTGCTGGCTGAGGGCGTTGGTGTGTGAGTAAGCAGCTGAATTTCAGATGTATCATTTACAGTTGTTCATATGTGAAGATCACTCACTAGGCTTTGCAGCTCAACCTGGGGGATAGATCTAGATTTGTATTTTAATGATTTAGCTTTGTGTGCCTTCTAAGCCTCAGAGAGGCTCTTGCTGCTTTTGATTTACATACAGAACATCCACAAGGGAGAAGGGCAGAGCTCTACACTTGCCTGTGGTTTCTTTCCCAAAATGTTACTTTTCTGTTGTGCCTGAGGAGTGAGTGCCCTTAGAGAGACAAGACTTCTTGAGGAATCAGTTCTGTGCTCTCCATTTGAGGAGGGGATATTGCTGCTTGTCACTGGCTATTGCATTTAAATGAACAGTTAGAGCAAAGAGAAGGGAAAACCTGGGCCTTATACCTTGGATCTAATTCATATACATGCATGGCAGACCAAGCCTGACAGAATGATGCTTCTTCCATAGAAGAAGCTGCTTTGCAAAATACAGCCTAAAGAATGTGACACTTGCACAAATAAGGTCCTCCCTTTTTGCACAGGGCTATGTTTGTGAAATATTATACATCATTAACTTGTATGATTGCATTAATTTATAAGCCAGCAAGAATGAACACTATGCAAGGCATTCACGTGCCTAGTAGGCTGTTCCATCTACTAATTTTCTTAAGCATTTCATGTTCTAGCATGTACTACCCTTTTCTTTTGCTGTAGTACTAGGAGCACAGTGATATGGTATACCAGATAAGACTTTAGGATTTGAAGCATTTTTTACATCACAGAAGCTGGGTTTTTTCCCTCAGTGCTGGAGCCAGTGGAGTCTGTGTCGCAGTAGGAAGTTCTCAGTGTGACTGGGAGTCTGTTTTATTTTTGTAGTTCTGCTGGTCTGAATTTTTTCTTAACCTTAGTCACTTTGAAATAAGAAAATGCTCATGTTTCAGATGCACCATTTGGCAGACAGTTTAGCTGAATAATCCAAGAACTGATTGCTGTACAGAGGTTTCAGATGGAAAGGGTGGTGTTCAATGCAGTGGCAAAACTTAAGTGGAAAAAGTAGGAGTTCACTGCAGTGAAGAGCAAATATCTTTACATCTCGTAATATTACATGAAATTATTTGCACTTAATGGCAGCACTTTAAAGCCATATTCCTGCACAGTGATTTAGCATATATCTTTTAAGTCTGAGAATGAAAGGCCAGTTGTTATTTTACATACTGCAAAAGGCTTCGTTTGCAGTTGCTCTCACAGGAGACAGATCCCTTCTCTTTTCTATTTCTGCTTGTGTTCCTGTTGCATGATCTGTGACCAGTGGCACAAGTCAGTAGATGCACCATTAAGATTTTAATTAGATCCAAGGAGAACTCCTGAGCCGTTCTGCTAATAGTGTCTGAACAACTGAAAACCTTCTCCAGCTCCTGTGAACATCATTTTGATCTGTTAGTCAGTTGTGTGTAGGGTCCACTGGCTTCAGTTGCTAAAAGTGCCCGTTCATCTGGAGACACACCCAAAACAATTGCTGTGGCGTTAATGTTCTGTGTGCCTGGTCGGCAGCAAAATCTTTTGTTCTGGTGCCAGCACGATAATTGCCCTCGATTTCTGTTAGGTGGTTACACGCAGCTCTGGCAGGTTTGATCTGCAGTTAAGCATTTTATGTAAGCAGAGCATACCCGCGGTGTTTGTGCCATCTCGGAAGGCTGGGGATCTGCCTGCCCCTGAGTGTGGAGATCAGAGGTTCTGAGGTACATTTGTGGAGATATTTAAATACGAGCCTTCCATCTGTGAGAGGCAAATGTTTTGCAGTAGTAGGGCTCTGAAAAATAAATGTGCAACTTGTTTCTGAATGTGGAATTAAGTTTTTTCATGAGCAAAATACTTTAAAAGCCCCAGAATATAATAGATGGGGTGGCAAGATGTAACCTATTTAGGAATTCTTTGTGTCTTGTTTGGTATTCTTTCATTCAAGAATACAAAAAAACCCCAAACACCCAAACCCCACGAAACTCAAAATCTCCAAAGCAGTTTAAGAATGCAGCTCTTTTCCCGTGGTGGTGCTGTGGGATGTCATTCATCTTCGAAAGAAGATCAGTCTTGGATGCTGTTAATTGAGGAAATGGAGCCCACTGTTTCTCAGAAGCAAAAGAAGTTTAAAATAACCTCTAACTCACCAGCATGAAGTGCATCGAGGTCCATGGGTAAAATGTTATACTGAAGCATGAAGGTATCAGTAAGTTATTTGCAACGTGCTATATTTAGCATGTGAATTTACAGTTTTGTGCAGTTCATGATCCCAAGTGTGTGTGCTGAGTAGAGCTAATCTCTTGCACAGTGCCAGACAGTGCCTGTTTTAGCAAATAATTCAATTCAAAACCTCTTTAGAATGTCAGCAACCGAAGTGAAAACCTCTGTAATGTATCTTGGAGATAGCGTTGGAGAAGAATGAATTAATGTCTTTGCTGGATGGAGTCTGGAGTTGGCTGTTTGAACAGTAGTTTAGGGAGAACTAATTTCTAGTGTGTTACTGGAGAAACAGTAACTGAACATAAATAGTTTCTTGTCTTAGCCTGTTGGTACATAGCAGACAAAGTAACTGCAGCTGCTTTTGCTGTCCTTGAAAGCAGTGAGAGCCAGCAGGAGCAAAGCCAGTGTGTCCTGGTACCTACTCCTCAGCCTTTACTAATACACAAGTGCCCCGGAGATGCTTATGGAAGGAACCATGTTCATGCACAGCTGTTGTCTTAACCAGTGGCATTTAAGTATTGCTATTTGGTTTACCCAAGGACTCCAGTTGGTCTGCTCTTACTGCATATGCTTCTTGAGGCATTCACTTGAAGCATTTGGTGTGAGTGCTCTTGGCCTTTGGTGTTCTGCAGCTTTGATTGCCTCCATACCCCCATCGTGGCTGTTCCTAACTGCTGTCTTTTGAATGAGGATGTCTCAATATCTGTGTTGTTGTTTTTTTCCCCTCTCAACTCCTTGATTAAGGCTTTAGTGTTTGTCAGTATTTGTCCTTAGTGTGTGTGGAAATAGTTGTAAGAAAAAATGCTGTTCAGACAAGTTTTCACACAAAAAGAAAATTCCTGCCCTGCAGAAGTAATAGAGGTTTGGAAATACTCCCTGGCAACTGATGCTAACTGGAAGGTTGGTTATGGCAATACTGGGCTGCAAAGAATAATGCCAGTGTAGGTGTTGAAGGTTAGGGCCAAGCAGTTAGAATTCATTTTGGCCCACAGAACTGCAGAGCTGGAGTTACCACACAGCCCTTTGCTTACCTGTCGTGCCCAGATGCAATAATTTCTACTTAGAACTGGTGCATAAATCTTGTAGTGAGTGAGCAGGTTAAATGTTGGCTGTGCTGTGAGCAGTTCTGCCTCTGCTTTGTGCTGTACAGCAGGCCAGGCTTCTTTACCACCTCCCATATATATTAGTTAAGTACAACGTTTCGCATAACACAGAGTGATACAGCTATTGTGGGACATTTCTCCATGGCTGATTGCTCTTTTATGTGGAATAATTGGCAGCATGCATGCTCTTTGAATCTTACAGGCATTATGTCAAGTGACATTTACTCTGGGACCTAACATTTAGGCAGAAGTAACAAAATGTTCAGTCCTTTAGGAGAAAGGAGCTGAAACTGTTAGAAGCTGCTGCTGTCTTGCCCTTGCAAACGAAAACAAAAGTATCTGCAGCACAGTCAGAAACAGCCTTTAAAAAGATCTGGACTAGTCCTTTTGCACTAAATCACTAGAATAATAGTTCAGAAAATGAAGAGTGTACTACTGGCCAAAAAAATTTAAAATTTAAGTACAGCACAAATTAATGTCTCAGAAATAATCAGGTAACAGCAATGCAGAAGCTGTCAGGTTAACTCTGCTGCTCTTGGGACTCCAGTCACAAACTGAAGCTAAACAGAGTCTGCAGACTTGGAGCAAAACCATAGTAACTCTTTATTTGCCACAGTTTCTGCTTTGGCAGCACACTAAGAGCTCCTTGCAGACTCCCAGCTTATTCTACAGGAGGGCTTCCTAACTGAAAAGAAACGCAGGGAATGTTTCTGCCAGCAGGCTTGAGTTCTAGCAACAGCTGTCAGAAGTAACCACGGATGTTTTGACTTCTTTTTCAATAGAACTAACTACACTGAGCTTGTGATTAGGGTTGGAACTTCACATCCTCTGAGACAACTGTTGGAAGTCTGGAATTAAAACACACAAAGTTTGAACAAATTATATTAATCTTAGAATTATAAAATCATGTCCTATTAACCTTTCCTATCTTTTACTCCAACTCATAAATAAAACCTAACTTCAGAAGCTGTAGCAGCTCAGGCAGGCTTTTGTCAGGAAAACTTTTAAGCAACAAAACAAGGCATACTGAGCAAAACTGTCCTGTAATTGCTGCAACACAACATACACTTAGTTTTGCATGATTGTTTTGGTTTTGAGTGCTTTGCTCTGCTTAGCCAAGTGAGCAGAAGTCACAGCTCTAGGGGATGATGCTAGGGATAGCTTTGGTTTTCAGCAGAATCGTTTAGAAGGGAATAATGTGTCTGCAGAATTGACTTGTGTTTTCTCCCCAAATGGAGATCATCTTCCCAGCCAAGCTGGCCAGGAACTCTAACACAAAATTTGAGCAGCTGTGAGGGGATGAACAAGTTGAGCAGTTTTGAGCTAAAGCTCGCATTGGTAGGATATTGAAACATGCTCTGTTAGGAGTTAAAGTTGAGATGGGGGAGCTTGGTACCAGAACTGTGCAAACTAATTACTTCTGCAATATGAATCAGACAGAAATTTTGTCCAGTTTGGGAAATTCTTTTTGTGACACCTCTAATCTGCTCTGCTGGTTTAATAGAAAAGGATTATCCAAGCTGCAGTAAGGAAAGACATCCTACTTTTTACTAGGATGTTAACCCAGTGACTTGTTTGATTATTTTTAATCCAGAATATGAGTCAAAAAGAAAAAAAAAAAAAGAGATGAGCAATGCTATTTGAGGGAAATCTAGTATAGTCTGTAGGAACAAATGAATTTAAACAGGTGAGGGCTAGCACAACAGGACAAATCATCAGCTCCGTGTTTCTGAAGAGAGCAGTTTCATTTGAAAGGACTTTGTTTCCAAGGGAATCCAGAAAACACATTCTCTTAGTTCTGTGATGAATAAAAGTCTGTCATGAACTGAGCATTACATACTGCCATAAGCTGCTGGTTTTGTACAGAGTGTGTTGTGTAGTGGAGGCAGTGACGCTGTGGAACATCTATTTCTGATTCATGGGATTGCTATGTTGGGGTGGAAATCCACTAGCTGAGCTTCTCTCTTGTTGTCGGAGAGCTGACAGCTTCCATGCTTCTCAGCACACATCACAGTTGTCCTTTAAGTGAGCCTCAGCTAGCAGAAACTTATGTTTGATACAGTGGGATTTCAGAGCTGCTGTTTGGCATCCTTGGGGTTCCTGAAAGAAAGGGAGATTCTGTCTTGGAAGGTGTTATTGTAAAGGAACAATGTAGAAAGAAAAAACATTTATGTGTTTTTAGTAATTTACAAAGCAAGTAATCACTTTTTTTTTTTCTTCTCTTTCTCTAATGTATGGATTTAGATTTATAGGATTGCTAATTCTCATTCATGTTGGCCACAGCTGTTACAGAAACACTGAACAATTGGGACTTCCTGAAATGTGATCTGCTGCTGCTTTAATATTCTATACTGGTTGGAGTTTGCCTTTCATTCCCAACAGATTTGACTAGTGTTCCTAGAAATGTGCTTTCTTTGAAGCTGATTTCCAAATGTAAACAAGTCTGTAATGTGCTGGATGTTCTGAGCTGGGAAGAACCTCAAATGCATTTCTGTAACATAGATGAGAACAGCTAAACTGAAAGCTTCCAGAAAGTGAAGGAGCCTAATACAGGCTCAAATTAACCTTAAAAGGTCTGGTTTATTTTGAACTGTGCTTACTGCAGTTATCTGTAGCAGATATCTATACCTGTGGTGGATTGGTAGAACCTGGCTTGGATGGCTTGTGCCACCCAGGTGCTGTGTGTTGTGTGGGACATGTAGGGTAGTTGGTTTCCCTGGTCATAGAATGATAGAATGGTGTAGGTTGGAAGGAACATTAGAGATCATCAACTCCAACCTGACTGCCATGGGCAGGGACACCTCCCAACTTAGACTCATCCAACCTGGCCTTAAACACTCCCAGGGAGGAGGCATCCACAGCCTCCCTGAGCAAGCTATTCTACAGTCTCACCACCCTGGTACTTCTTCCTAGCTTCTAGTCTAAACTGACTCTCCCTCATCTTCAAACCATTTCCCCTTGTACTGTTGCTAGACACCCTTCTGAAAAGTCCCTCTGCAACCTTCCTGCCAGTCCCCTTCAGGTATCAAAAGGTAGCTCTAAGGTCCCCCAAGAGTCTTCTCTTCTCCAGGCTGAGCAACCCCAGCTCTCTCAGCCTGTCCTCATAGCAGAAGTGTTCCAGCCCTTGGATCATCTTTGTGGCTTCCTGAACTTGCTCTGAGAACTCTGTGGCTTATTATGATGGGGATGCCAGAACTGGATGCAGTAAAAGCACTTTAACTTTGCTTTCCAAAGGTTCCTAGCCTGCCTTGTTAGTGAGCCCTTGAAAATGACACTGGTGGTAGTTCTTGTCAGTATAGTCAAACTGAACCTGTGCTGCAGTGGTATTATCAGCACTGAGAAAAGTGTCCCACTTCATGTTTTGGTGGGTTTTTTGCTGTGCAGTGTTCCTTTTGACTTTTTTTTTACATTAGTTAGAAGAACACAGGCACTTCCACTTCCCACTGGGGCTTTGCCTGGCCATATCTGCTCTGGTATCCCACTCTTTTCTTACAACTGTCTTTAAAAAACAGGTTTTCCCAGAAATTGTCAGCATTTGTTTGTGAGGTGAAGTGAAAAGGAAGCAACAGTTTATGTACCTAGAAACTGTAATCCTGTTTATTTTATGTTTGCCTTATGTTCCTTTCAGTCTTAGCTCAGAGGGAAAAAATGCTTTTGCTTTGTGAAAGGTCTCTGAGTGTCTTCAGCTAAACTATTATCCAGGAGACAGTGGAAAACAATGTTGATTATTGGCATAGACAGGTAGGCTCTTTCTTCCCTCTCACAAAGTAAATATTTGTGAAAAAGAAGAATGTTCTCGTTACAGTGGGGTTTAAACACAGACATTTTGACTGCATTTTTGTAGCCTGTGTAGATAATTTGCAGTAGAAGTTAGCTAATCTGTCTTTCAGTAACTTTTACCCAGTTACAAGAGAGGGAATTCAGGTTGCAAATAGGTCAAGGGAGGTCAGTTCTTTGGAAAGTCTCCATAGGACTACCATAAAAAATCACACCTTTGCCATGAGGCATTTATTTAATGGCACAGCAGGGACATGCTTCTGCCTGTGACTCACCCAGGGAGATACTCTACAGACCTATGCAGGTTTCCTGAATTACTGACCCTACATAGCAGCACTTGGGAAACTCTTTATTCCAGACAGTGGTTTCTGACTGACCTTTGAAATTCTTCCTCAGAAAAGTGATTGTCATAGCCAAGTTGTCTTGCTTGCAGATTGTAATTCTGTCCAGCATATTTGTGTTTTAAGTATTACTGTGCTGTGACTGAGTTTAGTGATATCTAATAGTAAAAGTTTGTTTGGAGGCTGTGTTGACAGAGCAGTTCAAGACAGTTGAAGGCTAGGAGGGTGACATAAAGTGGATATTGATGTCGCTTACTGTATGATGCTCTTTCAAATGATAGCTTTAGTCTTGAAGGTGTTGCCTGGTGGTTTTTTTTTTTACCTATGTGAAGGCTCTTTAATATATGAAGTGTTAAATGGTGGGGAATGTACATATTTGCTACCCTCTAAACTGTGACTTTAAGGTGACTGGAAATTCCCATGCTACACTTGGTTAATTCAGGTACTGAAGGCTTTGTCTTGTCATGTTCTTAACTGGGATTTGTTCTCCTCCTCTTCTAGGAAATGCCCAATTCTGTGTTTTTGGTAATGGAGGTATGTATTAACTTGTTTCTTTCTGGCTGATTTTAAAGATACTTTTTTGGACAAAATGGTTTTGCACAAATGCAAAATAACCCTGGCTTATTAAAGCAGTTCTGAAGAGCAGATTATTAATTTCCTAGGCACTAATAAAGTTACCAGCAGTGCTTGGTTCATAGATCATTCAGTTTTGTGACACTGTAAATATCAGCGAAGTACAACACCTCAAAAACTTAATTACCAATAATTAACACAACTTTAAGGCAAATAACTGGAAAAGATAATCTGATTTTTCGTGAAGAGATTGTAAAGTTAAAGTTCTCCAGCAAGCATTTCAGTGCTTGTGTTTTGAATAACACCTTTGTTGGTTTTTTTTAACAGTACTGCAATGGTGGGGACTTGGCTGATTACTTACAAGGTAATTGCTTGCTCTGTGGCCCTGTTGAGAAGGTCCTGCATAATGTGTTGCTATTTTCTATTACTGTTACCCATTGCTGTTTCTCTGAGATGTTTTGTTTTCCTTGTGATTTAAATATATCCTGCTGGCTGAGAAGCTCAGCATGAGCCACCAGTGTGCACTTGCAACCCAGACAGCCAAGCAGATTCTGGGCTGCATCAAGAGAGGCATAGAGAGCAGGTTGGGGCAGGTTGGTTCTCCCCCTCTACTACACTCTGGTGAGACCCCATCTGGAACACTGTATCCAGTTCTAGAGCCCCTATTCCAAGAAGGATATGGATGTGCTGGAGTGTGTCCAGAGAAGGGCCATGAGGATGATCAGAGGGCTGGAGCTCCTCTCTTATGGAGACAGACTGAGAGAGTTGGTGCTCTTCAGTCTGGAGAGAAGGCTCTGAGGAGACCTTATTGTGATCTTCCAGTATCTGAAGGGGACCTACAGGAAAGCTGGGGAGGGACTTTTTAGGATGTCAGGTAGTGATAGGACTTGGGGGGAATGGAGCAAGACTAGAAGTGGGTGGATTCAGACTGGGTGTTAGGCAGAAATTCTTCATCACGAGGGTGGCAAGACCTTGGGACGGGTTGCCCAGGGAGGTGTTGGAAGCCTCATCCCAGGAAGTTTTTCAGACAAATCTGGATGGGGCTCTGAGCAACCTAATTTAGTGAGAGGTGTCCCTGCTTATGGCAGGGGGATTGGAGCTAGGTGATCCTTGAGGTTCCTTCCAGCCCTGGCAATTCTATGATTGTGTGTTTCTGTTCAGAGAATGTAATTCCACAATGCACTTTTACCCTGGTGTGATTTTTAGAGTGCCCTCTTTATCAGAGCAATTGAATTCACCAAGAGTTCACGTGGTCCATATTCTGGCTCCAGTTAAGTCAGCAGCAGAATGCTGTTTGTTGTGTGTTTGTGTGCCACCTTGGGAACCTGAAAAGTAAATTTTGAAGCTGCAGGAAGACATCAGGTTTTGCCTTTGACTACCAGTACTTCCCGGTGTTTAAATGCCACTCATCATGGAAAATAAACCCCACAATGAGGTGAACAAAATAATGCAGAGACAGTAAATGCTTTTTCTTGCCACTGCTTTCAAAACAGTTGAATGTGACAGTCCCAGATTTACACACGAGGGAGAAGATGCAGCTAACCATAAAGTGCATGCTGAAAAAAGTGTTGTTCTCTTTCTAAAGTCACATTTGGAGGGCTGATTCCAATGTTTTGATTCCACCTGCTTCCTTTTCCAAGATGTGAGCTTAAAAATACTTAATTACTTATATAATAATACTTCCTGCCAAGAGGCATTTCTGGCTTAGGGGAGATTTTACAGAAGGTACAAACAGAAGTATACAGAACCATGACATATGGATTCTTATTACAAACAAAATTTGGAACTCAGATGTTAATCTTCTTTCTTCTTTTTTCTTGATGAAAATATTCTTCTACCTGCCTCTTTATCTCAGTATGTTGAAGGAATCTTTTTGTGAGCAGCTATTGTTATGGTAACTGTGTATATTAAAAGCCTAATTCACTTCCCATTGAAATCCTTGGAAATACTTGCACAGTATCATCCAGCTCCTGCAGTCTGTACTTCTTCAGACTGCAGGATGAGATAATACCTTCTGAAGAGACTTTCAAAAGTACATCTTATTTTTTCCCTTTCAAATAAAAATTTCATCCATGATAAAATTTGAGCAGCGTGGTTATCTGGGTCCCCATAATCATTTGTTCAAATGTTTTATGGCCTCAAGTTGTAACACTATAGTAGAGGTATTTAATATTCCAGACTGTGAAGTTCTTTTATTTTCTTGGCTCCTTTGCCTTTTTAGATTTACTGGTGAAGGAGTATGTGAAGGAGACCTACAAGGCAGCCACAGAGAGACTGTTTACAAAGGCCTGTAGTGATGGGATGAGAGGCAAAGGTTTGAAATTAGAGAAGAGCAGATTTAGATTGGATGTTAGAAACAAGTTCTTTATCAAGAGGGTGATGGAACACTGCAACAGATTGCCCAGAGAGGTATTTGAGGCCCCATCCTTGGAGATACTCAAGGATGGGGTTTGATAAGGCTCTGAGCAACGTGATCTAGTGGTGGATGTCCCTGCTTGACTGCAGGAGGATTGGACCTTTGGAGGTCCCTTCCAACTCAAATTATTTTATGGAAGAGTTTTACAGTTCCTATGCTACCAAGTTGAATAAACCACTGTATAAACAGAAATCTGTGTACTGCAGCTACTGTAGACCTATGGAGATTGTCTGTGTTTTTGAGTAGGAAAATAGTGGAGATTGGATTCTTCCAGATGTAAATCACTCTGATTTGATTGTCTTCATTGTTTCCAAAGTTGCTGACAGTGAAATTCATGGCTTTTTAACCATAGAACCAGTCAGGGTGAGAAGGGACCACAAGGACCATCTAATTCCAACCCCCCTGCCATGGGCAGGGACACCTCACACTAGATCAGGCTGTCCACAGCCTCATCCAGCCTGGCCTTAAACACCTCCAGGGATGAGACTTCCACCACCTGCCTGGACAACCCATTCCAGGGTCTCACCACCCTCATGGTGAAGAACTTCTTCCTAACATACAGTCTGAATCTATCCATTTCTAGCGTTGTTCCATTCCCCCCAGTCCTATCACTACCTGATATCCTAGAAAGTCCCTCCCCAGGGACCCTTTAAGATACTGAAAGGTCACAATAAGGTCACCTTGGAGCCTTCTCCTCTCCAGATTGAAGAGACTCAACTCCCTCACTCTCCTCATAGGAGAGGTGCTGCAGCCCCGTTTTGCCCTAGTAAGGTGACGCTCATTGTCTCATCTGCTAAAAAAAAGTGTGTGTTACTTCCAGCTAAAGGAACTCTCAGTGAAGATACCATCAGAGTGTTCCTGCAGCAGATTGCAGCAGCCATGCGTATTCTGCACAGCAAGGGAATCATTCATCGAGACCTTAAGCCACAGAATATTTTGTTGTCTTACGCCAGTCGCAGGAAGTCGAGTGTCAGTGGCATCCGCATCAAAATAGGTAACTCTGCTTTCCTTTGGGACAAAGCTAATTCCTCACTGCTGGATTGTTTCCCCACCCAGAAGTGTCTTTGTAGTTAAAGCACGGAGGGTTGTCTGGGTATGGTGGGGATGAAACTGGCGCGAATCAGACAGTAAGTCTGGAATGCTGAGCTTTATGCCGGAGCGCAGATTCTCAGTATGAGAAAGATTGAGTCATCGAGGCCTGTTTGATTAAATCTGCAGGAAAAAAGAAAGCTGTTGAGCTGATGTTTCTAGTACTAAAGTAGTCAGACATAAATCTGTAACCTTTGAACCTCCCAAGCAACCTGTAGCCCATTTCAAAACTGTGCATGTGAGACTCCGGTTGCAGTTCCACTTGGGTTTGGTTTGTATGTGTGTTTTGGGTTTGTTTTTTTTGTGGTAGACTCTCCTACTAATTGAGAAGTTGAGAAATGTAGGTTATGACCTATATTTGGCAGAAGGAGGTTTGGCATTGTAACTGGGGAGAGATGTTAGCTATTCTTCAAAGGATGTTGTAGAAGTTTAATCTCTCATTGTTATCTGTTGAGTGTCCATTTAAAAATACCTTGTCTTTAACATGTGTCTTTTCTGTGTTTATCTCAACCAAAATCTGACATTTATTCCAACTCACTCTGTCTTCTAAATAGTATGGAGGAGGAAAAAAAAAACTTCCTCTCTTGCTGTTCTTAATTGATAGTTTTAGATGCTTCTGCCTACATGGAAAATTCAGGCATCTGAAACTTGCCTTCTTAAACTTGTACCTGACATGATTTCTCTGAAGCAGATTGGTATATTCATCACTCTTAATGAACCATTTATATTTAGCTACTGACTTTAATCCTTTCCTGCTGATGCCAGGCAGCATGCACTGCAGCTGGGGAGGTGGCTGAGCAGCAGTTTGTGCAAATGATGCCACTGCTGCTTCTTGACTTGTATTATCTGGAAGATAATACGTTATCCTGGCAGTGAAACATAGATTTTCCTGTTCCGTGTAGTTTGGTGTATAGACTACCTGTCTCTTTCTCTGATAATTATACAGATTTCATTTCTAGACTTCAAAAAGCAAAAATTCTCTTTCTTTGCCTTGACAACTGTGTTTCTTTACATAGCTGACTTTGGTTTTGCTCGTTATCTGCATAGCAACATGATGGCTGCAACGCTGTGTGGTTCCCCTATGTATATGGTAAGTGGCAGTGTATGTCAGATCATGGTGCTTATCTCAAACATTCCTCTACCAGAACAAAATCATTTACTGCTTGCAGATTGGCAAGTGCCTGATGTTGCTTCAGAAGTATCAGGAGCAACATGCAGTTCACTTTGTCACAGTGAACTGGCTTCTGTTGTTCTTGTGATTTGGAGATCATGATCATAAGAAGGACGTGGAGCTTTGGAGCGAGTCCAGAGGAGGGCAACAAAGATGATCAAGGGTTGGGACACTTCTGCTGTGAGGATAGGCTGAGGGAGCTGGGGTTGTTCAGCCTAGAGAAGAGAAGACTCTGAGGGAACCTTAGAGGTGCCTTCCAATGCCTGAAGGCTGCAGAGGGACTTTTCATAAGGGTGCCTAGCAACAGGGCAAGGGGAAATGGTTTGAAGCTGAGGGAGCCTAGGTTTAAACTGAGTCTCAGGAAGGAGTGCTTAAGTATGAGGGTGGTGAGACACTGGAACAGGCTGGGCAGGGACACTGTGGATGCTTCCTGCCTGTGGATATTCAAGGCCAGGCTGAATGTGGCTTGAGCAGCTGAGTCTATTTGAGAGATGTCCCTGCCCACGGTGGGGAGGTTGGAGTAGATGATCTCTAAGGTAAGCCATCCTATGATTTTAACAGAGAGATTTTATTCAAATGCAGGAATGAAAAAATCTTAGATAATTAAAAAGGCAATACATCTTAGCATTACTTTTTTTTGCAAAGTAGTTTCATCTCCACTTACATACTCTTTGTCTCCCCTGAAATAGGGCATTATCTCCTTTCCAGTATCTAAGAAAATTAGATGTGATCAAATAGAAGCTAGAAAACTTTACAGTAGTAGTTGAAAAAAACTACCTCTGTTTCAGTTCCAGTTATTTGATGCCTTCCCTCACATGTGGGGTTTGTGGGTTTTTAACAAAACAATTTGGAGCTAATTGCCATTAAGTTTTACTAAGTAGTGTGGTAGTCAATTGAACACTGAACCATCTGACTTCAGCACCATGGCTCCTGTACTGTATGGTCATGGGAAGAGTATTTTGCTTTCCCTTGCCTTGTTTTGGTGTATGTAAAAGCTATCCACAAGAACTGTACAGACCAAGCAAATAAAATTGACCTCTTATTCCCATCCATGCCAATCACTAGACGTTTTCTATGGAACATCAACATTTGTAGTTTCCTGTGGGTTTGAAATGCAACTTTTATTTTAGATAGAACTGTTATCTTTCAAGTCCTCTGGTGCAGACTGGAATGTTCCTTTTTGTCTTTCAATAAAGTAGTCTCTGTTAATACTGTTCTGACAGAAGAACTGTAGAGTTCCTATTGCTTTGGCTTTACTTGGTTTTCTCTTCTGAGAATTTTCTGTTCTTTCCAGGCCCCTGAAGTGATTATGTCTCAACACTATGATGCCAAAGCAGACCTGTGGAGCATAGGAACTGTGATTTATCAATGTCTTGTTGGAAAACCACCTTTTCAGGTAACATTTTAATTCATTTTCTGTCTTCTTAGCCCCACAGAAATTCCTAGGGCTTTTCTTCCAGTCGTGGAAACAGAAATAGTGATGTCTGAGTGGATCATTGATACTTCAAAGGTCAGATTGCTTGAGGATACCAAGGAAGAAGTTGCTCATGCTTTGTCTATGAGATCAGCATGTTCAATCCAGAGGAAATATATAAGGAAACTCAGTGCTGAAGTCACTGCTGTGCTTGGGGTTTTCTCCTGTAACACCCATATGCAAAAGGCTCCCTTTTGTGTATGTGTGCACAGGTACAAAAGCTATTTCCTCCGTGAAACTGAGCTTTAATTTATGTACATTTTTATTTGACAGGCAAATAGTCCTCAAGATTTGAGAATGTTTTATGAAAAGAACAGGAATTTGATTCCTAGGTATGTCACTGTGACCTTTCCTGTCACTTCCATTTGTTGATTGAACACTTTTTCATCTTTGGGAATGCCTGGGATTCATAAAAACATTTGATGTTGCTACCTTTGTGGAGGATGAGGTATGATACCACTGACTCATGTTGCATCTTGCCTTCATTGTACCTTGCTGTGCTGAAAGAGTCCTGTACTAAGGCTGTAGAGCATGTACAGTGAAGGCTCAGGGATGTGGCAGAATGCTGACTTCCTGAAATTTAATGTGCTATGCATTATTTAATGCATGCATTAAATTTAATGCATGTTTTACTTCCTCTTGTGTGCAGCATTCCTAGGGAAACATCAGCTTATCTGGCTGACCTGCTGTTGGGTTTGCTTCAGAGAAACCAAAAAGATAGAATGGACTTTGGTATGTAACTTTTCCTTTTGCTCTCTTGACTTTCCTTGTTTAGTTGTAGTCATGTGACCAGACTAGCTGTCTTAACCTTTGTGTACAGCACAGTACAGTGTGTTTCATGTACATGAAAGGCAAATAGATATTTTCTTTTTCTCTGTTATCATAAAGCAAGCAGAGTAGTCAAAAGAAATCATTAGGTAACTCCTGTCAGTCAGTACTAAGTCATGCACATAAATGATGACTTTTTTTGTTGAGTACTGAAATAACAAATTAGTGTAATTATTTCAGCTGCAACCTTTTTTAGTCCCCACAGTGTTATACCTTGAACTTCACTTTACAGTCTTATTTCTACTTTTAACTGGTGTTCTGGCTTCAGACTTGGAGCAGAGGTCTCTGATTCTATGTGGTGTTGGTTGCATTAATGTAACAAAGTTTTGGAGGAACCCATTCTGGAGGCAAAAGTTGCTTGGAATGTTTTTCTCCCTGTACTTTTCTGTCATAGACTGCAAACACAATGGTATTAATGGGAGTACAAACTGTATACATCTGAGTTGACCTTGAAAGCTTTATATATGTAGGGCTGAGGGCATTGAGAGATGTGATGTGACATCAAAACTGTGTTTGCAAAGGTGAGTTCCTAGTATTGTGCTCGGGTATCACCAACTGTAGAGACTTCTTTGTATTAGTGAAATGTTTTCGCTATTTTTAGCCCAAAAGTAGTGAGAAACCAAGATTTTTATCTTTGCCTTTTAAGCTGTGCTGTGGTTAAAGTTTGCTTACTGTTAGGCATGACTGCAAGAGCTGCAGTTGGTGTCAGTTGGAAAGTTAAACCTAGTACAAACTAGATGGGTGCCTTCTAACAAAAGTGAACTCGTTTTGGCTCCACTTTATTCCTCTGTTTGTTTTTTTTTTCTCTTTAGCTGGAGATCTTTGCTTGCAGAATATAGTCCTAACCTCTAAAGGTTTCAAGGCCTCAGATTGATGCTATTGAATCATTCAGACTGCTGCCTCTTCAGAGTTAGTCAGGAGTAGAGCTTAGATTGGTGTGTGCTTTGTACTGACTGGATTTGTCTGTTACTTCAGTGTTTAAAAGCCCCTTTACTGCTGGGGTTTTGGGTGTCTCTTACCGCAATAGTAGTAATGCTTTTTTTTCCTCCTTTCTAATGGAAACTCAGGCAGCATTTTAAAAAGAAAACCACTGAAAAGTTAAATCTTGATTAGTTCTTCTTAACTGCCTCTTGTATGTCATGTTACTCATGCTGGTTGTTTAAATTTTATAGCAGTACTCGTGGC
Organism: Eubucco bourcierii; assembly: GCA_013396675.1. NCBI lineage: Eukaryota > Metazoa > Chordata > Aves > Piciformes > Ramphastidae > Eubucco > Eubucco bourcierii. The sequence goes on along the minus strand of VWZE01004773.1, from coordinate 406,868 downwards.
AGTTTTATCAGAGCTGCTGAGAAATGCTAACCTTAAAATTTTAATTAATTGAAACTAAATTAGCTAAATACAATTATCTTTTTCCTTATTGTTATAGCAGTAACAGTGTGCTTTATTACCAGGATTTGTTACAGTAACAAAATAGGCAACCCATTGAGGGTAATCTGTAGAATGACAAGAAAGAACCTAAAAAGTCTTTTCATGCTCTTCATGGATAAGACTTAGTTCTCTCCTCACCACGAGCCTTTATGGAGCAAAGCTAAAAGTGGGTAGTTTCAGACTGGATGTTAGGAAGAAGTTCTTCACCATGAGGATGCTGAGACATTGGAACAGGTTGCCCAGGGAGGTGGTGGAAGCCTCACCCCTCAAAGTCTCTAAGACCAGGCTGGATGGGGCTCTGAGCAACCCAGTGTAGTGTGATGTGTCCTTGCCCAAGGCAGGGAGGTTGGAGCTAAATGATCCTTGTGGTCCCTTCCAACCTGCACAGTTCTGTGATTCTCTTGGCTCTGGTGATGCTGAGATCCTAGGGTGAGTTGCAACCCACAGTACGACACAGTCAGTGTTTCTCTGCGTGTGAAATGTCGCCATTGCTCTTCGGTTCCGCATGCAAGCTTGGGTTTGATGCAGTCCTGAAATACGCAAACTGACTCACTCATCACATGTGGTGCTTGCGTGTTTGTGATAAGGAGACTCGATTTGTTAGCCAGTGGAGGATTTAAAGGATGTTTTAGCTATTTACTTGAAGATCAAGACTTTTCTAGTTACATTTGTTTGTTTTTAATTCCTGCTGTTTTGCTCCAAGAAACATCAAACGTTTATGTAGTAATTTAAAACATCCATACCAGTGTGCTGTGAGGAAAGGCTGAGGCAGCTGGGGTTGTTCAGGGTGGAGAAGACAATGGGGGCACCACATAGCTGCCTTCCAATACCTGAAGGGATCCTACAGGAAGGCTGCAGAAGGACTTCCGTAAGGCAATAGAACAAGGGGGAATGGTTTGAAGCTGAGGGATAGACTGGATCTGAGGAAGAAGTTCTTCAGTATGAGGGCAATGAGACTCTGGAACAGGCTACCCGGGAAGGTTGTGGATGTCTCCTTCCTGATGGTGTTCAAGGCCAGGTTGAATGAGGCCTTGAGCAGCTGAGTCAAATTGAGAAGTGTCCCTGTACATGGCAGGGAGGTTGGAGTAGATGATCTCTAATGTCCCTTCCAATCTAAGCCATTCTATCATAACAAAGATGTTACTCCTCTGAGAACCAGGCATGGGGGTTTGTGTGTAGATGTGACTGACATCACTCAATTAAACTACCATCCCTAAAAATACAGGCAGAAGCCTTAATCCCGGGAAAACTCATAATTATTTGGATAAAATGTCCCAAATTACAGTGTCAATATTCAGAGGTTGATACATAAACCTTTGTGCATCAGAATTACTACATCCCAAACATGGACTTTCAGTAATAGATTCCACTTTTCACTCTGGGTGTGCTGATCCCTACAGTTTCTTCAAACATGGGAAATTCACTCTTGTCCTTTGTGGTAGTGGGAGAACACATTTGTGCTTAGAAAGAAAAGTAGAAAGCAGAATGGCAGTGATCAAAGTCATGTTTTCCTTGGCTGAGCCACTTAAAGGGCCTCAAAGGGGCTACTCTGGAATGTGCTTAGCAAAGGGAGTGAAAGGGAGAGTGTATAACTAAGCCCAGCTGCCTGTTGTTAAAGTAAAAATAGCTTTGGAAATCTTGTTGATCTTCCAGACATATAAAGCAGGACAGCAGGTGTTGTACAAAAGCTCCAGAGCACCTGATCCTTGTGTTGAAGTTAATCATTACATTGTTCTTGCCTTACCTGGAACCTCCCTTCCTTATCACCTCCTGAAAGAAAGTGCTGTGGAAGGAAGAGGAGATACTGCAGACCTCAGACTTTCTTTTATTTAATTATTTTCCCTTGCTGTTTGCTTAGGTCTGATGAACAGCCTTGTTTTTCCTCCACTGTTAGGACATGAAAGTTCACAAAGCTCAGCAGGTAGCTTCCACCAACCCTCAGCTTCCCCATACCAACTGAAGGTTGCTTCTTGTAGAATGAAACTTTCTTTAAAACTGCTACCCAACTGGTTTTACTAAGTTAGATACATCTCAGCATATCCATTTGCAACAAGAGCAAAACTGTTGAAACCACAACAGATTAACTGAGGAAACTGTTAAACTATTTTTATTTCTGCTTTATGCTATGAGCTGGCTGCACAGGTCACGTTCAGCTGGTGGGACGTGAGAATGGCTGCTGCTGCTCCGTTGTGATTTTCAGCTAGCTAAGGAGCAGCATACATGGGCTGAAAAATAAGCCTCAGTCCTTGGGAATGGCAGAAGTAAAAATACTGTCAGTGTTTGATGTGAGAGAAGCTGCTCATTTTGAAGGGCAAATTAAAAATGAGTTAGTAGTATGGAGAACACAATTTCATGATGAGTATGGGAAAGCTCTTGTGTCCGTGATCCATGAGCACAGTCAGGAAATGTCCTCCAGTGATTCGGTCTGATCTGCCTTACTACCTGTTGGTTGAAATTCTTCAATTGATTTTTTTTTTCTGTTTTTTGTTTGTTTGTTTGTTTGTTTCCAAATGCTCTAGCAACATATAACCTAGAAAGCTTTAATCTTTTATAAGCTACTCACTCTCTGCCTCTGAAATATTGATTGTGGGAAGGCAACCATTTATCGTCATCCACAATGTAGCCTGTAAACTCTGTGTCAGTTGTAGATGTACTCACCACAGGTTGTCTCTTGTTCTACAGAAGCATTTTTCAACCACCCTTTCCTGGATCAGATTTCAACAGTCAAAAAGTGTAAGTAATTCTGGTTTTCCGCTTATTTGTGTAAATGATGAATGCTGGGGGTGGAAGTGAGAAAGATCTGCCAGATCACTGTTTGTGAGACGTTTTCCTGTGTCTGTTGTGGGGCTGTGTGTGGAATCCTTTTTTGTGTTATCCTAGACTGAAATGTGATTTTTATTTACTAGTTCCTTTGACATTTCAAGTGAACTTAAATACCCTGTTGTGTTTAAGGATATGCTGTGCTTCTGAGTTGTATAAGGGTTTATGAATGAAAAGCAATGAGGAAATGAGTTTGTCTGAAGGATGAAGTCTTTCAATATTTTAGTCTTTTTTTTTTTTTTCTCTCTTCTGGGCTTTCTTCTAGCTTGTCCTGTACCAGTGCCCACATATGCTGGCTCAGTCTCTGGCAGTTCCTGTGGTAGCTCTCCTTCATGCCGTTTTGCTTCTCCTCCAGTAAGTTCTCTGCTTTACAGAACAATCCCTAGAAGACATTTCATAGAATCCTAGAATCCTCAGAGGGACCTTAGAGATGATTTACTTCAACTTCCTCACCTTGGGCAGGGGTGTCTCTCAACTAGACTTGGCTTCTCAAGGCCTCATCCACCCTGGCCTTGAACACCCTCAGGGAGGAGGCATCTGCAACCTCCCTGGGCAACCTATTCCACAGTCTCATCACTCTGGTACTAAAGAACTTCCTAAGATCCAGTCTAAACCTACTGTCCCTCAGCTTCACATCATTCCTCCTTGTTCTATTGCTAGACACCCTTAAGTTCCTCTGCAGCCTTCCTGTAGGATCCTTTCAGGTATTAGAAGAGAGCTCTGAGGGCCCCTCCAGAGTCTTCTGTAGTGTGAACAACCCCAGCTCCCTCAGCTTAGCCTCACAGCAGAGGTGTTCCAGCCCTTGGATCATCCTTGTGGCCCTCCTCTGGACTCGCTCTGTAATATTTAGCCGAGAGTTACTGAATTTTAGACCTTTCAATTCTTGAACAGTGTAAACTGTCATGTTTAAGAGCACAGAGCAAGAAATATTTTTGTCCTTTTCTAGCTGTTGTTAACAGTTTGATTCTTGCTCCTTGTGTTGTACTTCATTGTTCTGTTTGGTTAAGGAAAAGACACATGCACATGTCAAGTAGTACAGCAGTACAATTTTGGGTGTGCTGATGGTTTGCAACGTGATGTTGCAGACAAGTTTTGAATTGGCTTTTGTGGCTGAGGCTCCTTATTGATACAAACTGATTACTCCAGTTTTATGTGGTATTTGGGAGAGGTGGATCTCTATCATTAGGAACAATTGGGTAAATTGCAGTTGTTTAAATTCACAGCCTATTTAATACAGATCTGTCTAAAGTGACACTGCAGGGTTATCTAGTATTTGAAACAGCCATGTAAAAACAGATTTTATATTTTCAGATGCTTAAGAAGCAAAAAAAAAAAGGCTCCAGATTTACCTTTTATTTGTCAAAGTTACTGATAATTCTTTATAAGCTTCATAGAGAAAAGAACAATTCTGCATTCTGAATCATTGCGTTTACAGTGGTTTTTATATGTTTTGTTTTCCTTTTTTTCCACCCCTCTCCAGTCTCTGCCAGACATGCAGCATATTCAAGAAGAAAATTTGTCTTCTCCACCACTGGGTCCTCCTAACTATCTTCAGGTCTCTAAAGACTCTGCCAGTACCAGTAGCAAGAACTCCTCTTGTGACACAGATGACTTTGTTCTTGTCCCTCACAATATCTCTTCAGACCACTCATGTAAGAATCTTTCTTATTTTTACATTTTAAAGCAATTTCCATTTGTAATAAAATTTCTATGCCCTGCTAAGCTTTGGCTTTTTTCTCTAAGTATGTGTCAGTTCACTTTGGAATTAATTTCTTGAGTCTGACTACTCTTTGAAGAGTGACTGGTGCACTTGCATGTCCTCCTGGGACGTTTTCATCTTTGTTTGAGTAACCAGATGTGCCAGAGAGACCAAAGTGATTTCAAACCATGAAAAATACTATGCTTTGACAGGAGAAGGAAGGAGTCAGTTGTAAACAACTGCTGATAAGAAACCCCAGGATTCTTTTTAGTGGAGGCAGGCACATTGTTATCTCCAGACTAACTGAACATTTAACAGTCCATGCTGTAGAGCTTCAGATAATAAACAAGTGCAGGTAAACCCATAAAAATGGTTTAGATGAAAGATAAGGCACCAGACTGGGCCTGTACAACAGAAAGGCTTGGATGTAGCATTTTGCCATTCTACAACATCCTCCAAACCTGAGCTGCTCTTGAGAAACTGGTCAGCTGTCCTACAACAGCAGTATTGGAGATCTCTTGGGTTTTAAGGTTCTGCTTCAATGTGTGGGTTTTCAATGTGTGTTTCTGGTTCCTGCAGATGATATGCCATTGGGAGCGGCTGGCAGGCGGGCTTCCAGCGAGTTCCTGATGTGCGGAGGGTAGGTGTGCAGAGCTTTGTCCAAAAGAAGCCTCCAGTTCTAAAATTGAAGGGGCTGCTGGGCCTTTGGCAGTGGTGGGTTTACATAGATGTGTGGACTGTCTTTGAGTTAGTATCACAGAATAATAGAATCACAGATTGAGGGTTGGCAGAAGACCTCTAGAGACTGAGTCCAACCGCCCTGCCAAAGCAGGATCGCATAGGGGAGGTCACACAGGAATGCCCCCAGGTGGATTTTGAAAGTCTCCACAGAAGGAGACTTAACAACCTGCCTGGGCAGCCTGTTCCAGAGCTTTGTTGTATCGCAGCAGAGACGTTCCTCCTCGTGTGGAGGTGGAACCTCCTGTGTTCCAGCTTGTACCCTTGTTCCTTGTCCTGTTACTGGGCATCACCAAAAAGAACCTGGCACCTTCATCTTGACACCCACCCTTCAGATATTTGTAGACATTAATAAGATTCCCTCTCCACCTTCTCTTCTCAAGACCTTCTCAGTCCTAGGTCTCTGCCTGCCTTCATAAGAAAGATGTTCAAGTCCCTTCATCATCCTCATAACCTTTGTTGGACTCCAGCAGATCCTTGTCTCTCTTGGGATTGGAGAGTCCAAAACTGGACACAGTGTTTCAGATGTGGTCTCACCAGGGCAGATTTGAATCAAAGTTGAATTTCGTACTAATACATAAGCAGCTTAAATTCAGAAAGGTTTGCTGCAAAACAGGTGGTTTCTCTGATGTCAAGACCTGTCTTTTGACAGCAGGTTTTGTTTTCACAGACAGTCACCATTAACTATTTCTGGAAGCTCAGGAACTGTACAGAAACCACCCTCAGCCTCTTCTCGAAGCACAGCTTCTGGTACAGCTAACAGGTGTGTGATGTAGACTTAGTATTTCCTCTTTTAAGCAGATTCTCTGCTACTGTATTTTGTTTTTTAATTGTGAATGGCTATTGGAAACTGAATTGGAATGGAAGCTGGACCTGGTCTGTCCAGGCTCTCTGCACTTAACACATTCTAATAGCTGGCAGTTTCATAGGTAACTTCTAGCTCTGCATTCCCAAAATATTTCCTTGAGGAAAGAGCATTCTTTTGTTTAAATGTTGAACTGGTTGAAAGCAAGAACTTCAAAGCCATAATTTACTTGTCCTCCTTGGGCTTATGAAGCACAGCACAGACTTCATTGAGTGAGTCAAGGTGCTGAATGCAGTATACCTTTTCAGAAGTAGTTGTGAGGGAAGAGGACCTTACAATGCCCAACTTGCTATGGATTTGGGTCTCATGGCTGAGCTGTCTTGTGATTGATAACTGGATGTGACTTCTGTGCAAGAGATCACTGTGAATTTCATGTTTGTCTCAAAAGATAACCAGAGATGCCATGTCAAAGAGCTGATCACCCATTGCAGGTTTTCCAGCAGCAACACTGGAACAGGATTCTCAGGGAGATGGTGAAGCCTCATCCCTGGAGGACACGATGTGATTGTAGACTAAATTTCTGCTACTTTGAAACAGAACTGATACACATCAGTGGTGCTTGAATTCTTTCCTGCTGGATTATACTGAAAATGTAAAGCTTCATCATGCTTTTCACTCGTGTACTACCTAAACAGAAGGGTTACATTTGCTATTTGACCAAGTAATTTCATAATGTTTTCAATACAAACAGAAAGAGGATGAGTAGCTAAAAGGGAAATAAAGCTATTATGTTGGGTGTGTTTTTGGCTTGTGCTAATGCTACAGGGCTGCAAGTCAGCATTATTTGTTCAGAAATGCTTGTCACAAGAAAACTTTGCTACTTTGTGCTGATCTTTGTGCAGTTGGGGAAATCTGCTGACATGGGCTGTCAATACAGCCTTAGTCTTAGCTTTTATGTTGAAGAGCAGATAATGGTTTAGCTGTAAAGATCCATTTGCTGTGGAATGACCATGTACAAAATGTCATTTCCTATTTTAAATTGTCAGGTGTCACAGTTGATAGAGTTGCAGGCTTCATGAAAATGTGCCAGTTTTGTTATCCGTACCTTGCCAGGTTAAGAGCTACATGTTGCCATGGTAAGAAACAGGTGGCTACTGTTCATACTTTTAGAGTTTGAACTATAATAGTTGTATTTCACTACTGATTCAGTCAATTTGGTAACTAACTGGCAGCTTGGAGCATGTTCTCGAGGAAGCAGAGTGTGTCATATTCTACAAGATGCTGGGTTTGGTTTTTAATTTCCTGAGAAATGTTCTTTTGCATCATGTTGTTGGGTTTTTTTGTTGGTTTTTTTGTTTTGTGGTTTGTTGTTTTTTTTTTTTACATAAAGTTATACCAAATGAAACAGTGAATTCTTCTGATTAGCTGACCAAACTGGATGAATTATACCCATACTTGTGCTGCTTTATGTCAGGCAGGAGAAGTTGAAGCATTTCTCAGGCTCCAGCCAGAATAGGTAGAGGCAGTTCACTCTCCTGTGGTTAATTGCTAATTTTGTTCTCTAAATCTCAGAGGAGCAAGATTTGCCTATAGCTCTGCACATGTCTGTACTGTGTTTTCTCTAAGCAATAAAAAACCACATCAGACTGGAAGATGCCTAACCAGAGCCTGGCTTTGGGCCTGAGCTCAAGAGCCTTGGTGAAAACCCAAGTACTGTCCCATACCACTGCCTCGCTGTCTCCAGTTAGCCTGCGGCTCGCAGAGCTTGCTTGGATGTACCTGCAAGGCTGTGTGAGAGCAGGGAGGGCCTTTTCTGTGTTGAGTACTTTAAAAGTGCCTCCATGGCCTCCTCAGTATCACTGTCACAGTTTAGATGACATCTGCTTCCCCTCTCCTGGAGGCTGACCCTAGGGAGCCTCCCTGTGCTACCTCAGCTTGCTGAGTTGGTTGTTACCTGGCTGCCCACTTTCTTTGAATGGTTTTCACTTGTGAGACCTCCTCATGTAAAAACTTTCAGGCTTTCTGCTGACACTGTGCTCACTGCTGACTTCCATATTTCTCTGTAGTATCCAGAAACTGTGTGAAAATAAAAGGACAGACTTCTTTTATTTTACCAAGGAAGTTCTATGCATATTGGGAAGTAATATTTCATTCTCAGAGGTAGCAAAAGGACCAGAACAAATAGGATGAGAAAAGCAGATTTCTGTTCAGCTGTAGCCATGCAGTGAGTCCTGTAGCTGCTTGTTTTTGGGAGCTTGTGGTAGAACTTTCTTTGCGTTGCCTGTAAGAATTTCTAATCTTTCTCTGAAGAGGTGGTCAGTAGAGGACCTAACACTAACCTGATTCTCTTCCACAAGGCTCACTCTTTTGAAACCTTTTCTGTTGAATTCTATCTTCCTGTGAAAGGCTTGGTAGCTGATTGCATTGCAGTGGTTTGATTCCCTTATCAGATAGTGCAGTGAGGTAAGGCAGGTCAGGGACACTCCGGCTGAACTTGGGGAATGGCACTCTGCACTTTGAGGCTGTGGGTTAATGTTCAGGTGTGTGGGTTTGGTGGTGCTGTCAGGAGTCTGTTACATAACATGTTTTCCTTTTGCAAGTTCACACTGTCTCTTGGGCTATCGCTGATTGTGCTTCAGTGGCTTTTTGTACACATTCCAGCCCTGCTGCTGAACTTCCTGTTCTTAGCACAGTGGGTTTTCCTAGAAGGCTATTTTGAAGCCTCGTAAACAGAGCAGGCTGATTGGCAGGAAGTCGGAGCAGCCCGCAGGTCGCTGCGATGTGTGACAAAGTGCTTCAGCTGGCGCTGCAAGCTCAGCTGCCTCTGAGACCAGCCAGTGTGAGACAGGTGGTCAGTGATGAGCAGATCCTGACCCTCCTCTGGGAGGTGTTAGAGCTGGATTAGGACAAGCTAGGATCATACTGCATGCAAGGAGTGCAGAAGCAACTTACTGGCCTGTTTCGTAGATTTTCTTGACATTTCAGCAATGGTACAGCTGAGGGAGAGACCTGTCCACCAGTATTCATCTCCTGTCTCTCTGCCTTCCAACTTCAGGCATTGTCAACCTTCGGTTTCCCCCCGCAGCGAGACTGCTCCTATCCCAGTTCCCACTCAGCTCCGGAATTACCAGCGCATAGAACAGAACCTGTCCTCCACTGCCAGCCCCGTGTCAAACCCCCACGGATCACCAAGGTGAGATCTTGTACTGCTTTTTTAAACTCCTTTTTCTCAGTTGTGGTTTGGGTTTGTACCCTGACAGCTCTCCACGCTGTCTTGCTGATACCATTCTTTTATTTCTGCACAAAACCACACTGAGCAGACATTTTAATGGTAACAAGTAATAGTCCTTCAAAGGCTCAAGATTGTTGGATGGGCGCTTGATATTTGTCACAAAATCAAAATGAGCTTGTTCTTTCACTCAAATGCAGCCCAAGAAGGTAAAAAGATGAAGTCTTGCTTTTTTTTAATTCCTCTTTGTGTATTACATGGCATTACATCATGAACTAGAAAGTCAGTAATAAGTTATGTTTTGTTTCCACATAAAGAGAGATGAGATGAATGCATTGTTCTGTAGAATATCAAGGAAACAATTTTTGGCATGCCAGTTAACCAGCTTGCCTTATTACAAGGCTCTAGTGTGCCAGATTTATTCTCTGCCTTGTGGTCAACAGGATCAGGACGGTGAAGGTCAAGGACTCAGAAACAGACTGCTCAGAGCTCTGGAGATCTTTACTAAAACAAAACCCATGGTTCTTGCATTATTTGTTCAGGATCTCTGATTTTCTAATAGTTGCTGCACTTTGGGAAGGGTCTGTCCCAAGTAGTCTGTTTTCTGACCAGTATAGCAGACCCAAAATGAAAGCTTTGTCATAATCTTTGTTGACCCCAAAATGGGCATTTTCAGCAATACTTGTTAAATTCAAAATTTAATGCTCATGTTGTTTGAAGATTAGGAATCCATGTATTGAGAAAATTAAAACAGATATTCCTCGAACCAATGTGAACAAAAGGAATTAAGTCTTGCTTGTTTTCAGTATGAGAAGCTTAGACAAAGTTATTAACTAAATGGGCTTCAACATCATAGCTTTCTGTGTAAATATCAGTATTTTTTTAAACTGATTGTTATACTCCTTAGAGGATTCTGAAGCTTATTTGAAGGCACCACAGGTACCACAGTGTGTGTGACCATTCTTTTCACCCTGCTAGAGCTGGAGTTGTGAGACGCTCCAATACCAGCCCAATGGGCTTCATGAAGATGGGCTCCTGTTCCCCAGTGCCAGCTGACACTGCACAGGCTGTTGGGCGCAGGTTATCCACAGGATCTTCTAGACCATATTCTCCCTCACCACTAGGTAAGTCCATAAATTCTTGGCAATTAGTGATGCTTTATCTTGGAACAGTAATTCAGAACTTGAAATCATTTTAACCCAAAATCTGCCCAGCCTGGTGACATTTGCAGTATTTGTTGCTGTTAAGTGGCTCACAGAAATAAACTAAGTGAGTTTTGTTTTGCTTTACCCTCATTTGTAGGTGAAGTATAAAGTGTAAATTCACCTTTTGATTTTGTTTGCGTAGTTGGAACCATACCTGAGCAGCTTGGGCACTGCTGTTGTGGACAGCTTCAAGGACATGAATCAAGGAATAGAAACTTCTCAGGTGAGTGAGTTTGGACAATGCAATCAGTGGTGTTTTGATAGAGCTTCTACAGTGTTTTGTACAGTGACAGGGAAGGAGAGCCAGTACGACATCAGTTTGGGTTAATAGGAGGCTATGGGTAGGTGGTGCACTGAGTTTCCGTGGAGGCTTAGCCCAGTCGTGGCTGTATCAGGACACCTTTGCCCATAGCTAACTCCCTACACAGTAAGAGCAACTGGAGTTTGTTTTTCTCAGGATGAAAAAGCAGCTCTGATAACGCTTGTCTTAAAAGAGGCGTGGAATGAATGGTAGTAACATGCTTCTCAGAATCTGGTTTTGATTGCCCAGCTCTGTCACGGCACTTCTCAGAAGAGGGAGGAGGAGCTGCTGATGTACAGCATGCAACACATGTTCGTCATTCCCTTGGGAAATGGACTGGGGTCTGATGCTAGTGTTGCTAAGCAGTCAGCAAGCTTTGCAAGTCATAAATTATTATGACATGCCAGCAGGAAAGAAAAAAAAAAAATGATCAGGGAGAAAGAAGATTGAAGATGTTCTCAGACAGTTAAAGATAGAATCACACTGTAATGCTAGAAGCACTGGGCATAAGAATCTGCAATTCAGCAACATGTTCTGTTGCTCTGTGCGCATTTTCTTCTCTGAAGAAAATCTAAAAGGTGTATTTTCTTCTTTATCTAAAATACTAGGTACACTCTTTCTTTTGATTTTCTAAGAGGCAGTGTTGAAATGGCACTGTGGGGTTTTTTTCCCCCACATTTGACTGCTTTCCAAAATCATCTGGAGGTGAGAGAGCCTTCGTTTGCTATGCCATTAGCAGTCACAACAAAAGACAAGGAATGAGCGGCTTCAATTTGAAATACTCTCTCCCCTGTGGGGGAAAAAAAAAAAGAAGGAGGTGTTTGAAGAGGATAAAAAGCAGTGTCTATGCTTTTCTTGTTGCATCTTTTCTTTGGATAGCATTTTGTAGGACTGTTGGTTTAGTGCCTTTTGCCAGTGTCAAACAGACTTGTAACATACCTCATTGCCGGCTTTATGGCGAGTTTTTAATCTTTCATTTCCCCATCTGTTTCCTGCATTCTTTTCCTACTTTACTTTTATTTCTTAGTTTCAAGTGACTGCAGTGGTATTTTTGTTTGTAAAATACCACAAATTGCAGCAAGACTGTTTCCCAGTGTTTAAATTGGGGTGAGAAGCTGTCTTTTGCTTCTGGGTTAAGCGAGGTCATCTGGACTGAAGATGTCTGTCGTAATGTAGCTTCTGAACTAATTGAGCTGCTCTTGCTGCCAGTCACAGCAGAGGACAAACTCCTAATTCAGAAGCCTTCCCTCTGGTGGCAATGACACTAGAACAGTGACCGGTGAGATTCAAGAGTGGTTTCTGAAATGAAGGACAGGTGAAGATTTTCAGTATTAGGAGACAGAGGAGCAGGGGGATTTCAGACAAGCACATTCTTGGCTGGGAAGTTAATGAGAAGTAGACCTGATCTCTCTGCTGGAGCTGCAGGCAGCAAGGCATACTGCGTAGTGGAATGGAATGCAATCAAAATGAGGTAACTCACATTCAAAATCTAACTAGGAAAGCATAGGCTTAAGGAGGTTGAAAGATGTGTCTTGATGTCTGGGCACTTTTTTTGGCACAAACACTTAGGAAACAGTGTTTTTGGGAATCTGTGGCTATAAAGCTGAAGCTTTATGGACTGACTGTAACTTTGCACAGTTCCCCATTACAAGGCTTAAAAACACCACAAGGAAGACAGCATTTCATTGCATTTCAGGTTCCTTATTTTGAAGGAGGAAAGGTACCTTTTGAGTTAGGTGAGATGTTCTTAAGAGGTATTATCCCACAGCACTGTGTTTAAATGACTGCTTCTAGCTCTTCATTTGCTTCAGGAGAAGCTTTGCAGTCATATTTAATTGTGGACAGACTTTAAGTGTCTGACAGATGAAAAAAAGTGTCTGCCTGCACAAAGTAATAATCTCAGACTGTTACATTTGAATATTCTGGTTCTGTTTAGTACCTGGTTTTCTTGCAGGAACCATGAGAGGAGCTGCAGATGAAGTCAGTATGTCCAAACCAAGTCATTACCACACCATGTCTCACTCATTCATGCAGTTGTTTGCAGGAATGTTCTTGAGAACCTTTGTTCAATCTGGAGCCTTGGCAGCCACACTTGAAATTTCAGTGTTGGTTATGCCATTCCTGCTGAATCCAACCTCTTTGTTTTGATGCAGGTTGCAGCTGCCAGTACAGCTGTTGCCCTGAAAATCTTGCCTATTTGGCAACTCAAACATCTCAGCAGTGTAACATAGCCTTAGTCCATTCTCTTTGCATCTAGTGAGCTGCTGATCAAACATATCAAAATATTTGCAGTCCAGTCTCCTTTCAGGTGATTGTTGACCCTCAGGCCTTTTAGGCTTCCTTGATGCACGTTCCAAGCACTGCAAGCAGAATTTTACTTCCTTGCTTTTCATCCCCACAGGTTCTCCAATACCACCATCTCAGTCTCCACAGTCCCTTTTGATGGGAGCAAGGTTGCAGAGTGCTCCTACTCTAACAGATATTTACCAAAACAAGCAGAAGCTCAGAAAGCAGCATTCAGACCCAGTGTGTCCATCCTATGCTGGGTATGGATACAGTCATTCTCCACAACCAAGCAGGCCAGGCAGCCTGGGAACATCACCTACCAAGCACATGGGATCATCACCTAGGAGTTCAGATTGGCTGTTCAAAACTCCATTGCCGACCATCATTGGCTCTCCTACTAAGGTTTGTTAAGTTTGCCACTGCCAGTAAAATGTGAGGTGGTGACACACTGCCTGAAACCATTCCCAAGCCTATTTTGGGGTTCTGACTTTGTCTTTTGTGTGTTCTTGGTCTTTGTTCTCAAAGGCAACAGCTCCTTTCAAAATACCCAAAACTCAAGCGTCCTCCAACTTGCTGGCCCTGGCTAATCGCCAGGGCTCAGCAGATGCCTCGCTGCAACCTAAAGACATTGCTGACCCAAGGGATTTCACACACTTCCACTCCACCCAGGGAGGTGAAAAGCAGGCAGGAGAACAGCACAGCAAAACTACATTTGGCAGGTAGGCATTGTAGTACTCATAACCTGTAAACCTGGGTAGGTAATGTGGCAGCTGAATGTGCCCTGCACACAGCAGCTTGGAGGGGAAGGGCATGCAGAAAGCCAGTTGTGAGGAGCTGCTGAGGTTTAAGGAGTGCAACAGAAACATTTTGTACTCTGTATAAATATAGCATGGACTTCCTGCAGTGTTTTGTGTTACTGTCTAGTTCCTTTTTGTTTTGATTATCTCAATAGGGAATTTCATTGCTTCTGTGGAGCCTCTTCAGTGTTTGCTTGAAAATCTTAATGACAAAATTTGCAGTATAGATTTTTTTATGAGCAATAGGTCTCTTTATAGTTAGCTCCATTTTAGTAGGTCCATGGTGAGCAGTGAGATTTCAAGGCTTTCTGTACTTCTGTTGAAGAATTCTAAATAGCAAGAATCTGGAAGCCACAGAATGGCTTAGGTTGGGGGAGAGACCTCAGAAATCATATAGTCCAACCCCTCTGCTATGGGTAGACACATCCCTGAACTAGTCATGCTTAATTTCGAGTTAGATGGAAGAATTTGGTTGTGAATGCATACATTTCTCTTGTGCAGGTCTGTTAGTACTGGGAAGCTCTCAGACCAGCAGGTTAAGACAGCTCTTGGTGGCCAGATGTATCAAGGCAGTACAGACAGCCTCAATACAGAGCGACCAATGGATACAGGTAAGGAACAAATTGATACATCCGAACTGTCTTTATGGAGTGCTAACTGGAATCAGTTCTGCTCCCAGCTTCCCATAATTGGTTCTGACAATTTTTAGCCTTGGTACAGAAGGGTTTTTTTTGGTCTTTAAGAGGATGTGTTCAATCTCTTTGGTGTAGCTTTAAAAATAACTGAGGCAGGAAAATACCTATTTCTGTGCCAAAGACACAAATATCTCAGCTGCCTCTGCTGGCTTAGAGGGGTTTAGAGTTCTTTGGTGGGGATTTTTCTGTTGGTTTGTTTTGGTTGGGTTAAGGGGGAGTGATTTTTGTTTGTTTCTGGGGTTTTGTTTGTTTGGTTATTTTTTTTTTCATTATTATATTTTAATGCACTTGTGGCTGTTTCATTTCCTGATTCCACCTTCTTATATGAAAACCACTTTACGTAGTTCTGGGTTGTTTCTCTTTTCTCCTCCCTTGCCACAAGTGGCCACCAGTTCTCACCTCTTTCTTGAGCAGATAGAAGGAATTCTGCAGGTGGGGCTGGTCTTTTAGCCTGTAGACCTGCTTTTACAATTTTTCTGTTGTATCTTTTGCTTCAGGACTGATGGTGTCCTCTGGCTCTCAGGGAAATTTTCTGTTGCTCTTTTCTAGGCACGAATAGAGCAGAGAGAGGTTGAAAGTAAAGGGCTACATGCAGACTGCACCTTGACTCTGTGTATCTCCAAGGCTGTGCACTCAGCTTGTTTTGTTTGCTGTCAGACCTTCTAACTGGTCCATGTCTGAGCCCTACATCAAAGCATGCTGTGCTCCAATTTACTGCATATAATTACTGATTGGTAATTACATGTAATAGGAACCAACTTCCTCATGTTTTCTCTTCCAGCTCCAGCAGGGGCCTATGGAATTGCAATGGCAGCTCCTTCCATGGGAAGTGGGGCAAGTTCTCGGGCTGTCATGTTTACTGTTGGGTCCCCTCCGAGCAGTGCCACCCCTCCTACCTGCACCCATATGGTCCTCAGAACAAGAACCACCTCAGGTAAGACTTTGCTGCTCTCAAACACAGTGTTAGATCTGCCCACTTCTTGGACCAGTAACCTGATTCCTGCCTTGCAGAGTAGGTCCTCTAGGCCATAGAGTAAGATTGCTCTATAAAATACACACAACTTCTGCCTTTTTTTTCTCCTAACGAGAGGGCCAGAGGCACAGATTTACAGCACAACAGTGTGTCACCTCCTGGGTACACAGATTCAGTCCACCACAGGAAGTGTAATAATCTCTGTGACAAAGATGCAGAGGAAAAGGTACACTTCTGATTCTGCATTTTAGCCTGCTGCAGCGCTCTGTACCAGAAACAACCCACAAGGAGTGGGAGCTGACTCCATTTGGGCCTGAGTCAACTCTGTTGCCACATATCAAAGATGTTGAGGTGAAGGCCTTCATCTGCTGAGGATGAGCAGAAGTCCATAGCAATGTGCTTTTGTGACTTGTAGCACAACCTTTAGGCTGTACTATTGGACTGTCTGCCTTGGAACCCTCATCAGTCATTTCCAACAATCTCTATTACAAGTTATCACTGCTCATTATTATAGAGCAAAGCAACAATGAGGAGAGCCTCCCAAGGGTGGATCTGTGGTGACTACTGACTTGTCATTTGCAACCCCAGTGCTGCCAGCTGGGACAACCTATTAGACTGAATGTGTGTGTTGTTTTTTTTGTAGTTGGATCAAACAGTTCTGGAGGGTCTCTCTGCTCCACTAGTGGCCGTGTGTATATGGGCTCTCCTCCTGGTATTTATATGGGCTCTTCTCCTCCGGGAGCCGAGGCAGCTCCAAGTCTGAAGTACATGCCTTATGGTACTTCACCTCCCAGCTTAGAGGGCTTTATCACTTTTGAAGCTCCTGAATTGCCTGAGGAAACTTTAATGGAGGTATAGAAAACATCATTTAATGTTTTATAATGTATATAATGCTGCTAAAACAGAGACATAATAAAACCAGGACTGCTTAGTGCACTTTGTAGTTTCCTCTTCATTATCTCACATATTCCTTGTTAACATCTTGAGAAGATTCCTGTATCAATGGTGGCCAGTTTCTCTGTGGTGGTTATTCCTGGGATTTGATGGATTTGAATAGGTAACCAAAGGAACGTGACTGCTGTTGTTGACCAGAGCCTTCCAAAGAAACCTCTGTTTTAATGCCAAGTCTCTGGATGTGGGTGCTGACAGTAGCAGTATCCCTCTGGGCATTGTTTTTAACTGCTTCTTCACAGTCAGTGGATGACATTAAATCCTACTTGTGGGAAGAGTGTCCTATATTTTTTTTAAAAGTATGGAGGAGTGACACTTTAAAACACAAATTGGGGTGTTTCACCAGAATGATATCCTTGGACTGTGAATTTCTCAGGACAGATTGCTGTTCTGTTTTCTCATCTGGAAGGTGTTTGGATCCCATGTTGTAATATGAATGTTTGACAGTGAACTGCATTCTTCCCACAGATAGAGTTTAAAGTGTATTTAGACCTGCATTGCTAATGAAAAGTGATAAATATTACTGAGATATATTTGATTAGTTTTGGAAGCTAGGCTGGTTTTTTGGAGCAGACTCTGTGTGTGTTATCTGTCACCAAGAAGCAGTGAGCTGCTAGCTCCAGCTGAAGTTGTCTAGTTTAAATCATGAACTTTGGCAACAGCCACCTTTTAACACAGAATAATTTTAGACCTGAGTGTAAATTAGAGTGAAGCAGATAAGTATGAAGCTTTAGATCAGTTCTCTTGGAGGTATCAAGTCTGTTATATAATAAAAGCCAAATGTTCCTCCTGGCTTCTCATTCAAGTGCCAAGCATACTTTTGGGTTGCTGATAATATAATAACAAGTAATGTGTCCCACTTGTGATTCCTTTAGTTGCTCAGGTTTCAACAAATGTAGAACTCCATGTCCTAGTTCCTTTTGGCTTTGTATAAACTACAGTATCTTGAAATCATTAACCAAGAGAGAACAGATTAATATGCATTGATCTGTTTGAACCCATTTGGGTCTGTGGTCCCTATTGCTGGCTCTACAACAATATGATTTCTGCATGGAATTGACATACCAAGAAATCTTCAAATGACTAACAAGAGTTTTAAGTGTCCTTGTGTGCCTTATGGCTTACAATGGTGACAATGCTGTTATCTTTCCCTCTGACAGAGAGAACATACAGATACACTGCGTCACCTAAACGTGATGCTGACATTTACAGAATGTGTCCTGGATCTGACAGCAGTGCGAGGAGGAAACCCAGACCTGTGTACTTCTGCAGTCTCACTGTACCAAATCCAGGAGAGCATAGTTGTGGATCAGATCAGCCAGCTAAGCAAAGAATGGGGGTGAGTATGCGGTCAGATGGTATCAAGAGAGTTAGTGAACATTGAATTCACCACAGACATGTTCAAACTAGGCCATTTTTGCTGGCAGTGCTCATTCTGCTGTATAGAATCTCTTACATGAGTTAGTTTTTAACAACTGAAGACAGATCAGAAAGAGCAAAGGACAGAGGCACATCTCGTAGCAGGCAAATAAAAAGAGACTGTTCTCTGGCCTGCCATATAAGCTGGGGAAAGTGGTGAGGTGTTCAGGCTTGAGGTGTAGTGGTGCATGTCTAACCTTGAAAATTTGGACACCAGCTTCTGTCAGATCTGAGCCCTCCTCTGTTCCTGTTGGCAAGGTTGAAGCAGTAACACTGAGCTGGTGGTTGGGAACAAGGAAGGAGTGTCCAAATTTCCCCTTTTTTCAGTGGAAACAAATCAACCCTAATAGAAAATCAAAAGCAAAGAGAAATCTGAGAAGTTTGTGGAGTGTTGGGAAAGGGCAGTTCCACTTCCTGCTTTCTTCCTCAATCAATAACCAACAGAAAAAAAAACAGCCCAACCCTGCAAAGTGTTTGCTTTTCACAACTGAGAATTCCAGGGGCATAGGAAATGACACTGCATGAAAAGAACACCCAGTGGCTTGTGGTAAGACACTGACCCCAGGCAGCCAGTCCCCAAAAAGAAGTGTTCCTTTTTCATGTGCCTGCATTAAAGCAGCTTGTTGCTGCAGCTCCTGGATGAGCAGATGTCCTCTCAACTCGTGACAGAGTGTTTGTGAAAGGAAGGGAGGGGTGGAGTTGCATTTTAAACATCTGTCTTCCTTTACTGCTGCTGCTGCTGGGTCCTGTGTTGGGTTGTGGTTAAAAAGTGATGTCTGTCCATGGCTTTAATGGTTCCAGAAAGGTGTTTTGATATTTTTTTTTCCCCCCTCCCCACTTCCTAGACAAGTAGAGCAGCTGGTGCTGTACATGAAAGCTGCCCAGTTACTAGCATCTTCTCTGCATCTTGCCAAAGCCCAGGTCAAATCGGGGAAGCTGAACCCGTCCACTGCTGTTAAGCAAGGTAAATGCAATGTAACCTCATTGGCTTTTGTTTGTGCTTTTTCTTTTGCTGATACACCACTCAGAAAGCTCAAGTTGCAACATCTGTTTGTTTTCTTCTGTACAAGAGAATCCTGGATATGTACAGTTGCACAATGCTGATAGTAAACAAAGATAACAGCCTGAAATTGCTAAGAAATGACCAGTTATTAACTTGAAATGGAAATTATTGAGAGTTCTGTCCTTAATTCATAGCAGTGGCAAAGTAAACATTCAAGGCACAGGTTCAAACAGATTGACACTGGTAGTGCTGGGAAAAACTGAACTCAGGCTTTGTTGTTTGGTTGGGGGGGGTTTGTTTGGTTTTAAAAAAACTCTTCATAACTTTCTTGCAGTTGTGAAAAGCCTCAATGAAAGATACAAATTCTGTATCAGTATGTGCAAGAAATTGACAGAGAAGCTGAATCGCTTCTTTTCGGACAAGCAGAGGTTCATCGATGAAATCAACAGTGTGACTGCAGAGAAGCTCATCTACAGCTGTGCTGTAGAAATGGTAAGTCACTCCTCTTCCCTAGGTGATGGGACATGGGAGACAAATGTCTTCCTTCTCCTCTACATAATCAGAAAATGGAATGCAGGTTTCCCAAATTCTGTTGATGGTAATTTTGGGTAGTCTTTCACTCTCTTTCTTGCCCTGCCTTAACTGTGGCTAAAGTTCCTGGCAGATACTGTTCCTTGGGGATGTTTCCCTTAGATCAGCACATTTGGTACATAAACAGTAGGAAATGACCTCCTGAGCCACTCAGCCCTGTGTGCTGAAGTCTCATCCAGTGAGGCTTTACTAAGGCACAGGAGCAACAGAAAGAACTGTGTCATCTACCAGGTCAGTTTGAGGCACGTCAGCAGTGCAGTGGCAGTGCAAACGTGGAAACTATCTGATGGAATAGATAAATTTTTGCCTGTCATGGAGCAGATGCAATAACCATACAGGAAATGCAACTGCTGCTTTGGTGAGAGGGAGTTGTTTTAACATGGGTGTCACACAAGATACTGGCAAATATTGCACTCAACCCCGATGCTCAGGGAAGTTGTGGGTGCATGCTCTCTAGAGGTGTTTAAGGCAAGGTTGGAGCAGCCCTTGAGCAACTTGGTCTAGTGGAAGGTCTCCCTGCCCACAGCAGGAGAGTTGGAATTAGATGATCTTTAAGGTCCCTTCCAACCCAAACCATTCTGTGATTCTGTGATAATGGTTCACTCAGGCACAGTTGATTAATCATAGAATCAAGGAATGGTAAGATTGGAAAGGACCTCAAGGATCATCTAGTTCCAACCCCCTGCCATAGGCAGGGACACCTCCCACTAGTACAGGTTACTTAAGACCTCGTCCAACCTGGCCTTGAACACCTCCAGGGAGGAAGCATCTACATCTTTACAAGGGAATCTTAAGTACAACAACAAGCAGATGTAGGGTCTAGAGTAAAAGTTTTCAGAGGAGCAACTGAGGGAACTGGAGTTATTCAGCCTGGAGAAAAGCAGACCAGGGGGAGACCTCCTCACTTGCTACAATTACCTGAAAGGAGGTTGGGGGGAGATGAGGCTTGGCCTCTTCTCCCAGGTAACAAGTGACAGGATGAGAGGAAAGAGCTACAAGTTGTGCCAGTGGGGGTTCAGATTGGACATAAGGAACAATTTCTTCACTAAAAGAGTGGCTGAGCCCTTGAGCAGGCTGCCCAGGGAAGTTGTTCAGAAAACATGTAAAGGTTTTTGAGATGCTTAGGGATGTGGTGGAGTTGGCAGTGCTGGGCTAATGGTTGGACTTGACGGTCTTGCAGGTCTTTTCCAACCTTAATGGTTCTGTGTTTATTCATTAGTTGCTGTACCCCATGTAAACACAAAAGACAAAAAGCACTTTTAGAGCTGACAAGTGCAGAACATCTCAGTGAGTTCAGCACAGGCTCCAAGTTCTCTTGGACTTTTGTTCCATTGTCTTACAGTTATAAACCAGATCAGCTAAATTAAGAGTCAGAATTGGTTTGTTAATGACACTTTGCTAACATTCACTTAGAATTTTTCATTTCATTACTGGCTTAATGCAGTTCATGTAAGTGAATCTCCTGACTGCTTGCAGGTTCAGTCAGCAGCCCTGGATGAGATGTTTCAGCAGACTGAAGATATCACGTATCGATACCACAAAGCCGCCTTGCTGCTGGAGGGGCTGACTAAAATACTGCAAGACCCTGCAGATATAGAGAACGTTCACAAGTGTAAGTTTGTGCTGAACAATGAAAAGAGTGCAAATTACATGGAATTCAGTGCATTGCAAAAATAGCACCGAGGTCATCACCTCTCTTTTTTCACCTCTGCAGATAAATCCAGCATCGAACGAAGGCTTTCCGCACTTTGCTACAGCACCGTGGCTGTTTATGAGCAGTAGGAATATCCTGAGGACCAGATGGTGTGAACATAAGGGACCACATCAGTGATACTGCACTTTTTTTTTTCACTACAGCTTAATTGTTGTCCTTGTTCTGCCCCACGTGGAAGATGATTCTTACATTTCTGTGGTGACTACCAAAGAAACAGCAGCATATTCAAAGAGGAGAAATTCCAAAAGTACACTTGCCTTACCGAACCAGCAGCTCCTTTTTCTTCCTAGCAACAGAATTTAAAAGAATCTCTCTTCACATTTCAAACTCATCCTTTTCTGTGTGCTTTGACCTTGAATCGTCAGGGTTGGGTTTTTTTCCCTCGCGAGAAAGGATTATAGAGAGTGGATCTTTCTGCGTCAGGTACAAAAAGACATTTCCCTCTCCTTCAGAAGCTTGTGAAAAATATTTTAAAAGTTTCAGTGAAAATGTGACAGAGTGAATCTGGGAAACCCTAACCACATGCAAGTGCTGTTGGAAGCTTTTGGGGCAAAGCTGGCTTGTGTTGGAGCTCACATGTAGTGAAGATGGCTCAGCTTGTCACATGAAAGGATGGCAAGAGAGCGCTCTTTACACAGCGGGGAGAGATGGTCGTGGAAGAAATTGCTCTCCATCTGTGCAAAATCCCCAGTGGGTTTTCAGCTGTTGTGGATACAATTTGATGATCTTCTTCCAAAATATTTTCTTTTGCACTAATTTACTAAAGCAACTGTACATTCATTATTGAAGAACTATATATTAAAAAACAAAAAAAGAGAAAGAAGGCACAACGGACTTGGCTGAATTTTATTTCAGTGTACATAAAATTCTTTTCAGAATTTCAAATGTAGCTTCTAGAAGGACTTCAAACCAACTGTAAAAAAAAACAAAACAAAACTTGTATTCATGTGAACCTTTCCATTTTATACCTGTTTGTCTAATACTTGAGTAACTACTGCTCTGGACTTTCTCAGTAATAGCAATGTTGAGTTGCTGGTTGTTTGCTTTTTATATAGGTTGGGTTGTATCTTTTTTTGTGCATGCAGTATGTGCATTAATGCCTGCAGTCTCTAAGGGTGTAATGACAGTTCTCTGTAGTTTTGTTTCTTGGGCAGTATTACAAGAAATACTGTAAACTGAAAGGTTCTGCAAGGAACCATGCAAATCCAGAAAATAATGTTGGGATTTGAGATGCCAATACATTGGTGTAGACTGTCTACATAGAGTGTGTGGAAAAAGAAACACCACCAAATCAGGATTATTTTGTGTGCATTTTGGGGGAGAGGTGGGAAGCTTCATGTAGCCTTATAGGCATCATCATTTCAAGCATACCATGAGATCATCAGGACAGTGATGTGCAGAGTATTTAGGCAGATCAGGGGATCTAATAGATGTATATAAATATCTGAGGGCTGGGGGTCAGGAAGGGAAGGGACAGGGACAGCCCCTGCTCAGTTGTGCCCCAAGGTAGGACAAGGGGCAATGGATGAAAAGTACAGCACAGAAAGTTCTACCTCAACATGAGGAAGAACTTCCTTACTGTATGGGTCACAAAGCACTGGAACAGGCTCCCCAGAGAGCTTGTGGAGTCTCCTTCTCTGGAGACTTTCAAGCCCTGTCTGGATGCATTCCTGTGCAACCTGTGCTAGATTCTCTGGTCCTGCTCTGGCCAGGGGCTTGGACCTGAAGATCTCCAGAAGTCCCTTCCAAACCCCTAACATCCTGTGATCAGCTTCTCTGGAAATGGTTCCTATATTTTATTTTTGGGACTTTTTTATTTGTTTGTTTGTTGTTGTTTTATTACTCAACTGCTTGAATACTTGAATAAACCATTCTCCAGGACAAAAAAACCCGAAAAAAACCCTGAGTCATTTTAATCCTCTTAAACACAGTGGTCTAAACTATTTGACAAGGTTGTACAGGGCTTTACACATCAACACAAACTATGATTTGAGTGTTGGGATAACCATGTGTTTCCTTTCCTTTGACAAGAGTAATGTACTTTTTACCTTATTTATCTGTCTGAGATTCCAAGAGTTAATTTGCAAGTGTTTGTTTCTACAACGTTTGTATTTTTAGGTCTTTAATATGGTGTTTCTACCTCTCCTTTGTAATTGCATGCATCATTCTTGAAACGAGCTAACAACTCACTCAGCTGTCTCGTCATAGCCTTTTTATTATGGCCTGTATAAATGTATATTAAGGTAAAAATAAATACTGACACTAGAAGTGTTTCTATGGTAAAACTGAGTTGCTGAGTCTCTGTAACCGAAGGCCAACAGCTGTAACTTAGAAAAACAACACAGCTCTGGTTAAATGCAGTTACTGAATGTTCCCCTCAGGCGGTTGGATGTGCCACCAGGGCAGGATGAGGCAGCTCGATCGAGTTCCTTATCGCTGGGTAGTCCTGGCACAAGGTGTCCCTGTGTTTGTTTTCCCTTGTTTTAGGAAAACAATTTAGTCTGGCTTTTTTTTTTTTTTTTTTTTTTTTTTTTTTTTTCTTTTTTTTTTTTTTTTTTTTTTTGGTTTTTATCTTTTGGGGGGTTTTAA
>VWZE01004773.1:351104-381498 GCA_013396675.1 Eubucco bourcierii | reverse complement strand
AAAAAAATTCTTTTTTTTTTTTTTTTTTATCTCCTTTGAACTCTGCTTGGCACTATCTTTTTTTACTGTACAGGATCTCTTTAAGTCTTGAAGCAAATCTCCTTTCATCCTCAACTTCTCTGTCCAACCTCAGCCATCCGTAGCTTTTTAACAAGGTCCCACATAGCTCCTCCTGTCTGGAGAAGAGTGAAATATCTCTCAGTAACCCTTCTCTTGAGGTCTTTAAGTCAACTGGAGCCCAGTCTAACTAAGTCTTGGCACTGCTTCTTCAGACAAACACCTTTTCAATAGGCTTTTGTGTGTGGCAGGCTCCCCCCTCTTCTTTGGCTGCAAGCAAACCAAGTGCCAGCGGTGCTGTTGAGTCTTGTTGCAGTCTTTGTGCCAATCATTTTCATTGTTTCTTTGTGTGGCTTTCACATTTTCCATGGCCCCAGCTATGTCTACAATGCAGCCCACAGACCATGGCTCTGTAGGACACAGTATCTTGTTCTTGGAAATGTGAGATCAGCCCCAGCTTGCAAAACAAGTGATGCCACAAATGAACTGCGCTGTTTATTCGTGGAAGTTCCTTTACAGAATCACAGAATCCTTTTGGCTGGAAAAGACCTTCAAGATTGTTCTCTCCCAAGTTTCTAAACTGTGTCGCTCAGCACCACATCTTTGCATCTTTTAAACGCTCCAAGAGACAGGGATTCAACCACCCCCATGAGGAACCTGTTCCAGTTTTTCAGAACTCTTTCAGTGAAGAAGCTTTTTCTAATACCCAACCCAAACCTCCCCTGGCACAACATGAGGCCACTTCCACTCATCCTATCACTTGCTACTAGGGAGAAGAAAGAAACTTTGTTAATCTTCTATACCCACTTTTATGGGTGAGTGCTGTCTGGGCTTTGGTTTCTTGTGCCACTGGCTGGATTGTGTGACTTTGACAAAGCACTTGCTCCAGACTAGGCAGTTGTTTTAAGCACAAAGTGAGGATTTTGCTCTCTGAGCATGGTGTGTGACCTAAAAGACCATTTATTGATTAGCTGTGCTATTTGACGGACTCTTGGAACCAAATACCACACAGCTTATCTTCCAAGCCAAAGTCCTTCCCCAGGCTCTGCTGGAAGGTTTTTGGCACAGGGTGAGAACAGCCCAAAGCTGTGCTCCCTGCCCCAGTGCAGGAGCCTGTCTCACCATGATGTTTGGCTGTAACGGACTCCCAAGAGAGGAGTGAGGGCAAGGGTCTGTGAAGAATGGAGTGGAAAGGGGAGTCTCAAGCTCAGCTTCTCAATAAAAATTCTCTTACTGCTGTAGGTAGAGCCCCGGAGTAGAGCATCCCCAGCACCACTTACCTCCCAACTCCTCTGGAGTTCAGTTACTTCCCCATATATAGTTCCCTCCTTTATTGTTTCTTAGTGACTGAATAAAAATAGAAAATGCTGTCAGCTCCTTGGCGTGGGGAGCAGACCATGCGTTTCACTGCCTGCTGTCTGGGCTATTCTTCCATTTCACTCGAGAGCCCACTCGTCCTTGGAATCCGTGTGCCCCACCCAGCTGCCCTGAGGTTCAGCTTGATATTCTGCAAGGCTTACAACGTCCTCAGCCTTGTTTCTCCTCCGTAATTGACTAAAAGATGTCCCTGACAAGGACCAAAAGGGACAGTCCCCCAGGGTGCAGCATGCTGCTGTGCTCTCGTTTCTGCGAATGGCAGGTTTCTGTGAAAGCGTGGCACGGTACCAGCCTGCTGGCCACTGCGATGAACTGGGAGCTGGATCTTCTGCCTCCTGCACGGGACGCCAAGCACAAGAAGCACTGATGTGACATGAAAACCCTCAGGCTGAAGGATGAGGATTTTACAGGCTCTGGAGAACAGCCACTCTGGCAAGCCCAGGTAACTATCCCTCTCCTTGCTCCTGCAGACATCCCTGGGTGGGTGTGCTGCCTGCCAAGGACGCGCTGCAGCACTGGTTCCTATGGCACGATGTCAAGCTGAGAGCCCAGACTCGGACTGCAGTGCATTCATTCCTATCTAATTTTCCTTGGCCCTCCAGACAGCATGGTGCCTGGACAGAGCTCCAACCTGCCCTGCCAGCAAGGATGCTGAGAGGATCAAGGAGAGCATTTCTGCATCAGGTAATACTCCTGCGAGGAATGTTCCCACATCATTTTGTATGCAAACGCAGCTCCTTTGTGCATAGCACGACGCAAGGGCTCCGTCAAGCCCAGCCTGGTTTTCTTCCACGTTGCATCCTGCATACAAGCATTGGTCATTGTTCCTCTCGTTCTTTTCCAGGGCAGACCGTTTACTGCCGAGATTTGTGCAACCGCTTGTGAAATGCTCACGTGCAGAGCCCACGAGTGGGTAGCAAAGCCAACAGCCTCCAGGAAAGCCAAGCTTTGTGTGTCGGGGGAGCCATGGCTGAGCCAAAGGCAGCCAAGGTTTGTGTGTCGGGGGAGCCATGGCTCAGCCTCAGAGAGCCAGCGTGATCCGGGGCAATGGCATGGAACTTTGTGGGGATAGTGTGACCCACCCAGGGTCACAGAGGGGGTGTGGTGGGCAGGGATTTAACCGGGCATGGTTTCAGCCGAGGAGTACGATTGGCTTGTCAGAAACGGTAGAGCACAAACAACTCAAGAGCGATTTTTTCAAATAATCCCTTTCCATGTCTTAGAACAGTTGTGGCAGGACTATTTTTAACCGAACAAGCCGAGTCTTGTCTCAATTACTTTCCCTGCTTTTTTTGGCTTGTTTCCCACGCCAGTGCTGTCTCAATGGTAATTCCACTTGGCCAGGCTGTTTCTGGGGATCGCTTCGCCTCCTCCAAACCATCACCTGCGTTTTCCAGCCCTTGCTGGCCGGTTTCCCTTGACCAATCTGTCCCTTCCCAGCCGCGCAGGACGTTGCTGGAAGGGCACCGTGATCCCCTTCAGCAGCGCTTGGGCTCGGGCATGCCGCCCCAAGCTGAGGCGCTCGGTGAGTTCAGGGCAGTGTGTGTTCTGCAGGGCACACCGAGGGCTAACGCTGCCCAGTGCCATTCGCCCTCCTTAGATAAGGAACGCGGAGGAGGACTTTGCCCTCCCCAGAGATCTCTCACAATGCGCTTCTCTGCCCCACCTCAGCAAACCACACCCTGCTGGGCCTCAGTCAGTACTAGACCCGGTCCCGCCCACAGTTCAGCGCATCTCCCGGGGCAGCCCACGGGGCACTGGCCGCCTTCCCCAGCAGCTCCTGCAACGCAGCCCGCGGAGAGGCCGGGAGGAGGGAAGGACCTTCCGCGACCGGGGGAAGCAAGGTGCCGCCGGTTGCCGGGGAAGCCTGCCTGGCCCCGCTGCACCTGGGGGTGGGGCACCGGGACGGAGGCTTCTCGGGGCCAGGCGCTCCCGGGGGTGGGGTAGTCCCGGGGTCGCTGCACCGCCCCGAGCCGCACGCGCCCCCCGCTTCCGCTCCGAGCCCGCCTGGGGGGGCGCGCGGCGCCGTCACGTGAANCCAGCGGTCGTGAGTCCCTCCCGGGGGCTGGAGATCCGCGTTGGGGGTTTTTGCCTCAGCCCGGTTGGCGCTCGGGGGTCGGTGGTGCTCCCCGGACTGGCTGCCTCCGCCCGGCCGCCTCCGCCCTCGGCCTTGCCGGGCGGTGCTCGGTGCGCGGACAGGCCCTGACCTCCGCCCCGGCCTGGCGGCGGTTGCCGTGGTACTGACGTTTGCTCCCAGTGCGCTTTAGCAAACTTTTCTGAAGCACAAAACTGCAGCAAATCGTTTGAGGTTTCGGAAAGCCTAAGCAGAAGTGGCAGCGAACGGCAGCAGGTCCCAGCCCTCGAGGTGGGGCTGCAGTGGTGGTTGAGCGTGGCCGATGCTGGTAGGGAATGTCCCTCACCAGCTGTAGGAGGGGCGGCCCTGTCATCTGAGTCTTGCTGCTCTCTCCCTACAGCGCCGAGCAGCCATGGAGAAGATGCAGCAGGTCGTGGGGCGGGCGAGAGCTGCCTTCAACTCGGGCCGGTGCCGCTCACTGGAGTTCAGGATCCAGCAGCTGAAGGCTCTGGAGCAGATGGTGAAGGAGAAGGAGAGGGAGATCCTGGCAGCCATCAAGGCAGATCTGCACAAGGTCTGGACTGGGAAGTTTCTTTCATTAGTCATAGTCGTGCACAGACAGTGATCAGCACGAAAGGGAAAGTGGGGAGACTGAAGGCTGCCTTTGCTGATATCTTTCATGATCCCTTCTGTTCTGTGGTCTGCTAAGGTCTGCTGACACTATTGCTAAGGAGGTAGTCTGAGGTGGGACTGGAAAAGTAGGTGTTGGCTGTCAAGTTTTGCCTGCTGCTATTCCCTGAACCCCACACACCCCCACTGTCTTCTGTCAGGGATCTTTTGGGGCAGCGCTGCCAGTGACAGACACTTACAACCAGCAGAATTTGCCTTGTTTCCCAAGGCTGCTGTGGTGGGGGTGGGAGGTGGGTGCCTTTGCTGACCCCTCCCCATGCTCCCTGTTGTTGCAGTGTGGGCACAACGCCTTCAGCCACGAGATAATGGGCGTGCTGGGAGAGTTGGCCCTGACCATGGAGAAGCTGTCATCCTGGGCAGCCCCTCAGCCTGTGAAGAAGAACCTGCTGACTATGCGGGATGAGGCCTTCATCCACTATGATCCACTGGGAGTGGTGCTGATCATCGGGGCCTGGAACTACCCTTTTGTCCTCGTCATGCAGCCTTTGGTCGGGGCCATCGCAGCAGGTGGGGACCCGCTTCAGCCCCTGTCCTTCCTGGAGCTGTGGGTGGGCACTGCAGGAGACAGGAGAGAGGAGTGTGAGGGCTCAGTGGCTGTGCTGCATTTGTCTTGTAGGTAATGCTGTGGTGGTGAAGCCATCGGAGATCAGTGAGAACACAGCTCAGCTGCTGGCTGATATCCTCCCCCAGTACCTTGACCAGGTGAGTGTGGCCCCATTCCCAGTGAGATTGTCTTGAGGAAACGTCTGGCATGTATTTGAAAGGCTTATATAGGTTAGAGTCATATCAGTTGCCTCCTTTCTCCAAAGGAGCTTAAGTAGGAGGTAGAGGAAGGGCTGAATTACTCCCAGAGCACAGGCACACTGACATGTTTTTCATGCCTTTGCATAACCTAATATGCTTATATAACATTGCTGCAACGTGACATTCTTTCTGACACTCAACATTGTGTGAAGAGGTGTGTATATGTACCTCTCAGTGGAGTAGCTGCTTTCTTTTCTGCAGGACTAGGAATGCCCCTAGGTGAGCACAAGTTTGTGCTGGATGCTGGCTGTGCCTACCTCTTCCTGAGGATTGGGTGGCATTTACTCTGTAGCAGCATGTCTTGAGTTTCCATGACCTGCCAAACCACACTGGTAGCAGGATGTGTTGTTTATTCCCTGGCAGCTCTGACATGCATTGCACTGTATCCCTGAGACTGTTTCACTCCCAGCACAGCACTACTGGGAGCTTCCTCCGGGAACTTAGCTTTTTTTTGGTGGAGGGTGAGATTGAGGAAGGAGGCAACCCTCAGGAGAGCCCAGCAATCATAAGTGCAGTGAGTTTTAATCTGTGAAAGCTATTCCATGGCCCAATTCAGCCCTGGCCAAAAACTCCATTTCTTTTAGTTCAAATGAGAGTTCATTTCAGGAGAAGGAGCAGAGGTTGTCCCTGTCCTATTCTCACTTTTGTTCAGATGATAACACAGCTCACAGGTGAGTCTGCCCCATGCAGACCTGCTGCCTTGACACGTGTGCTTTAAATCACAGTAAATATAAGGCTCTTTTACCCCACAGGAGCTGTACCCTGTGGTCACTGGGGGAGTGCCTGAGACAACAGAGCTGCTGAAACAGAGATTCGATCACATCCTGTACACTGGCAACTCCACGGTGGGCAAAATCGTGATGGCAGCAGCAGCCAAGCACCTGACGCCTGTCACCCTGGAGCTGGGTGGGAAGAGCCCCTGCTACATCGACAAGGACTGTGACCTGGCTGTCGCCTGCAGGTTAGGCTCTTGGAGCCCTTGGTGGGGTGTGAGCGGTGGGATGGGGCTGGTGGACATCCGTGGGCTGTTGTGCCCAGACTGTGAGTGCCCTCGAGGTGCTTTCAGCTGGGCTGTGGGGTCTGAAGGGACTGAGCACGGAGCAAGCATCTCCCTTTGCCCACAGGAGGATAACGTGGGGCAAGTACATGAACTGTGGGCAAACCTGCATCGCCCCTGACTACATCCTCTGTGACCCATCCATTCAGAGCAAGGTGGTGGAGAACATCAAGGCCACTCTGCAGGTGAGCGTGGAGTTCCTGGAGCTGTGGCACTTGTCCTCCCTACAGGCCATCTGTGTGGAGCTGTGGCTCTTGTGAAGGTCCGTTGAGGACTTTGTTTCTGCTGTGGCCTTTGGCAGGAGTTCTATGGGGCAGATGTGAAGTCCTCTCCTGATTACGAAAGGATCATCAACAAGCGCCACTTCCAGAGGATCGTGAGCTTGCNGTGTCTGTGGCTTGCTTGGGGTGTGTTGAATGCAGGCAGTGCTCACGCGAGACAGGGTCCAGGGATGAAGCTCCCCTTCTGTCCTGCTCACACCACCTCTTGCCCTCCTCTTGGCCTCAGCCCCCACCATCCTCACCGACGTTTCTCCGGAGTCAAAGGTGATGGAGGAGGAAATCTTTGGACCAATCCTCCCCATTGTGACCGTGAAGAGTGTGGATGAAGCCATTGAGTTCATCAACCGTCGGGAGAAGCCTCTTGCCCTGTATGTCTTCTCCAACAACAAGCAGGTAGGTCTGGGCTGTGCTCCCCGTGGAGGTGTCTGTGTGCATTTCAGTGCTGAACGTGGCCCACCCCAGGCCTGACTCCCTGCAGGGTCTGTGTTGTGTCCTCTTTGCCTGTGAATTCGCAGCATGTGGCTCACAGGGCAGCACCAGTGTGCCCAGAGCTGCTGGAAGTTCTCAGTCTCCTGCTGAAGTTCTTCATTTTGCATGGTTGTGCTAAAATGGATAAAATCTTGAATTTTCTCTTTGCGACCATGTAGTCTTTCATGATCTATTTAGTTACTTTTAGTTACTGTTAGGGAGGAGAATTCCCAGGTTTCCATCTTTCCCATTCCTCTTCTGAATGTTTCCTCTTTGGGTTAGTAGTGCCTGAAGAGGACACCTCTGAGAAAGGGAACGTGATGGGCTGTGGGCTCATAGCTTCCTTCCTAGTCCTGCTCAGTTACACTGTCTGGTCTCTTCTGGGCTTTTGTAACTGTTTGTTTGTTTGCTTTGTTTTGCCAGTTAATCAAAAGAGTGATCTCAGAAACCTCCAGTGGAGGGGTTACTGGAAATGATGTCATCATGCACTACTTCCTCTCCACCTTACCTTTTGGTGGTGTTGGTAAGTCACCAGAGTTCCTGAAGTGTTGTGATTGCTGAAGGGTGTGACCCAGGGAATAGCAGCACATGGTCTGTGTCCACACACTCCAGTGCCTGTTATAGCCAAAGGGTCTCTGTATTGCACCTCTCAGTAATAAATTCTGGGAGTATGTTTGGATGAGGCCAAAAGAGAAGAACCTTTGAGTGTGGACCAGCAATGTTCTGCTGCTGGGAAAGGCAGGAACTGTCCTGGCACTGAAAAACCTGATGTGCACCCTGTAAAGCTGCTCAGGAGCCCCTCACAGCACCAGCTGGATCTCTGACTTTTGATATGGTACCTGCAAAGGAGCTAAATCCAAGGATGAGCTGGAGGTGCTCAGAGGTACAGCAAACTGCACACAGGAGCTCAAGTAGTGGAAAGAAGGTGGGGAAGAAGAGGGATGGAGTGTAAGTGGACATCTGGGAGACTGGGCAGTGCTGCAGAGAGGTAGGATCAGTTGTGTCCTCTCTGCAGGAGCACAGAGAAGCTGAGCAGTGAAGCAGATGCAGGGCGGGTCAGGCACAGGCCGGCTGGCAGGCAGCTGAATTTTTGTGCTGCTGCTTGCCCTGCTGGTGGCCTCTAGCGGCCGAAGGCTGGAGCGGCTGAGCCTGTGGTGTCAGCTGCCTGCCCTGTGTCCCTCAGGTAACAGCGGGATGGGAGCCTACCACGGGAAGCACAGCTTCGAGACCTTCTCCCACCGCCGTGCCTGCTTGATCAAGGATCTGAAGATGGAGGGGACAAACAGTCTCCGGTACCCCCCGAGCAGCCAGAAGAAGGTGGATTGGGCCAAGTTCTTCCTCCTGAAGCGGCTTAACAAGGGCCGAATCGGACTGGCCGTGCTGGCCCTGCTGGGGATTGTGGCAGCAGTGGTGCTGAAGGTGAGCTGTGGGTCTTTGCCATCTGTGTGAGTGCATTTGCAAACCTTCTGACCTTCTGCAAGCTCCACTCTGCAGCTGCAGGCCTTCCTTAGAGCCTGCCCTGACTTTTCAGTCTGGGGACTGATGATATCTGTCCCACCTGAAATTGTCACCATTTGCTTCTCCCTCTTGCAAGTAGTATCTAGAATAGGAATGTCCTCAGGTCTCCTAAGCTGCTGTGCCTCAGCAGGTGGCAGCTGTGAGAAGTTCCCTGCAGGGCCAGAGGTTGATATGCTTTGGACAGGTTAGGTAGCAGTGGACTCAATTCCAAGGCTTTCTTCAGCAGCACTGTGGGTTGCTCCATAGCCTAGCCCAAGTGGCTGCTGCTCCCTGGGGCACCTTGGGGGAGGGAGGTTGTGTGCTAATGCCAAGGGCTATGATGAGCTCTTGTTCCTCACCCTATTGCAGCCCCCTTCTGATTTCCATTTCCTCCTCTGCTTCTGGCTTGGTGGTGCACAAGGGTGGGATATCCTCCCTGCTCTGCAGGAGGCAGAATCCTGCTGGTACTGGCTGGAGAACTGGCTTGAGAACTTGAGATGCCTCCTTAGAGGGAGGGATCAAATCTAAAATTCCGAGTGGGATTTCTGGTGGTTCCACGTGGCTGGTGGACCAGACACTGTCTGCCTGTGCTGATTGCCCCTTGCAAAGCTCAGCTGTTCGTCCTGCCCTGCCCTGCCCTTCGCGTTCCGTAACTGACTTTGTGGAGCAGCTGCCGAGAGGACAGGAGGTGGCAGTGTAGATCAGGACTCTGCCCTTCAGGCTGTTCTGCAGCTTTCCTGCTGCAAGGAGATGTGCAGGAGAAGGCACGAGAGCCAGCAACTGGCTCAGGCCGTGGAGCAGCAGCCAGGCCGTGTCTAGGTGAATGGCTTCTCAGTGAAGGGAGGGGAACTCACAGCATCTTGAAACCGTTTGGGTTTTCTCAGAATCACCACTCTGAGCTGAAGAGAAAAGCCCTCTTGATTGTGCTGGCTGTGCAGAGGCTGGGCTGGCCCAGTGTGTGGTAAGGAGGAGCAGGTTTCAGAGCACTGCTGTGGCTGTCACAGTGAGGTAGGAGCTTTTTTCTTCTCCTGTACGTAGACCTGGTTTGAGATCATGCAAAGCCACATTAGAGTAGTGAATGTGGAGCCTGCAGAAGGTTCCCCTGGAGCCAGTGCTCGATGCTCTCCCTGGCTGCGCTCAGCGCTCCAGCAGTCAGTGCATGCCCAGGGGGCAGGAGGGCCCCGGGAAAGTCACCGTGAGGGAGCTTTGCTTCAGGCTGTTCTGGAAAGAGAGTTGGTTTTGTCTGGGCAAATCCTTCACAGGACCTGGGTGTTGTGTTTTCTTTCACAGATGGTTTACCACTGAAGAGCGGAGGAGGCGCCGAGTGCAGGTCACACTCAGCGCTCACTTTGTGCCTGCTGCCTCGAGCTGGGAAGTTGTTTGGTTTTGGTTTTTTTGTTTTTTCTTTTGTGCTGGGTTCTTTCAGTGAGCTGCTGAGCACACAGCATAGCCTTAGGGAGACACTAACCAAGAGAAAGCTCAGACTCCTATTTACTAAACAGCTATGCTGAAACAGAGGGACCAGTGGGACAAGCTCTCAAAGGACTGCAGAGCAAGAAATTCCAGCCCCTACCTCCGCCCCATGCCGTGCAGAGCTCTGCTCCCAGGGACATGCACACTCTGTCTTGCACAAATCCCTCACCTGCCCTCAGTGACAAACAGGAGGTGAAATTTCAGCTGTTCCTGGGGTTTGTCCCTGCAGTTTTCAGGATACTCTGTGTTCTGTTGTGCTCTGGCCAGCCACCCTTTTGGTGATGAGTCTGAGACAGGCTGTACTGACTGCTGTCGACAGTGGTGGTTATCAGTAAACCCAGGGAGGTTCCCCTTGCGCCTTTAATTGAGGAGAAATATTCATGGATCTCTGCAAACCAGAAGCATCCACAGCTGGGATTCTGCCCTTTCTGGGGCTCTGGGTTTCATCCTGTACCTGTCACAGTTATTTGGCAGATAGAAAATTACCAAGATGATGACTGCACTGCCTGTGCTCTGCTGATAAGAGTATCTAAAGCTGATACCAAAGAGCTTCCAGGCCTGTTCAGAGAAGTGGGGATCACAAAGTGCCCTGTTGTGGAGTAGCTCAGGTGTGCATCTGAGCCACACACAGCCACTCAGTGGCTTCCTCAGTGGAACAGGGAAGAGAATCAGAAGGATCAGAGTGAGAAACCTTGCAGGCTAAGATGAAGGCAGTTTAAGAGGTGAAGTGGAAGCTGGGTGTGCGAACAGATGAAGAATTGCATTGATTACTTCCCCTCAGCTGGCAGGTGCTCAGCCATCCCCAGGAGAGCAGGGCTCCAGAACACCTGGTGCTGACTTGTGCAGACATGCCAAAACTCTGTGTCCCCCCAACCTTCCTCTTCTTTGTCCCCTCAGCTTTTATCACTGAGCACAAGGCCACGTGGTCTGAAATGCCCCCGTGGTCAGCTGGGGTCAGCTCTCCCAGCTGTGTCTCCTCTCCATTTCTTGCTGCCCTCTACCTATGCATTGGTGGGGTGAGAAATGGAGACCATGACACTGTGCCAGTACTGTCCTGCAACAGCTAAACCATGGGTGTGCTGCCAGCACTGCTTCAGTCCCAAATCCAAGCCACATCACTGTCCTACTGAGTGACTGTGATGAGAATTAACTCCATCCCAGCAAAACCAGTACAAACCTGCTCCTGGCCAGACTCATCCATGAGAAAACTATTACTGAAAGACTGTACTCCTCTGTGTTCCAGCTTCTGGGGCTGCTGTGGTCTTGTACTGGGAGGTAATAGGGAGCTTGTTCTAGCTTGGGGAGAGGATGCTGGAGAAATTTAAGTTGGAAAGGACCTGAGAAATAGTAATGTTTAAAGAAAGAAAATGTAAAGATTGTTATTAAATGCAATTGCTCACTGTAGAGAATGACATTTACTGTGCAATAGATGGGATTTCTTCATGTCTGATGAAAATCCATATGCTAAGCCTTTTTAATGATATATTTTGCAAGTACTAAATAAATACGAAATTTAAATAAGAAGCTGAGCCTGGTAACTGCTTGCAGTCTCCTGAGAGAGTGCTGCTTGTCCTCTCCTGCTCCCTGCTCAGCCGTGGCTGGGCCAAATATCACACAGGTGTTGCAAGGTGCCTCTGATCCAGCATAGAAGTGCAGGTCCCTGGCACGATGACCTCCTGCTCCTAAGGAAGGATCCCTCAGAGCTCTGGCAGGACAGCACAAGCAGGCTGCCAAAAAGGTGCCTGGACATAGGCAAGGCATGGGGTGTGATGATGGTGGGAGCTGTGGAGAAGCTGGACTGGTTCTTTTGGTGCAGAGGAGAGTCACAAAGGTGATCATAGAATCGTAGAATATTAAGGTTGGAAGAGACCTCAAGGATCATCCAGTTCCAACCCCCTGCCATAGGCAGGGACACCTCCCACTAGCACAGGTCACTCAAGGCCTCATCCAACCTGGCCTTGAACACCTCCAGGGAGGGAGCAGCCACAACCTCCCCAGGCAACCTGCGCCAGTGTTTCAACACCCTCACTGGAAAGAACTTCCTCCTAACATCCAATCTAAATCTTCCCTCTGCCACTTCAAACCCATTCCCCTTGTCCTGTCACTGCAAGACCTTGTCAATAGGCCCTCCCCAGCCTCCCTGTAGCCCCCTTCAGATACTGAAAGGNGGGGGCACCTCTCCTGCAAAGATAACCTGAAAGAATTAGAACTATTCAGCCTGGAGAAGAGAAGGCTCTGGGAAGTCCTTAGGGCTGCACTTCGATATCTGAAGGGGGACCTATGGGAAGGCTGGGGAGGGGCTGTTTAGAAGGGCCTGTGGTGATAGGATGTGGAGCAATGGATTGAAACTGGAACAGGGGAGGTTTAGGTTGGACGTCAGGAGGAAGTTCTTAACAATGAGAGTGATAAAATACTGGAACAGGCTGCCCAGAGATGTGGTTGAGGCCCCATCCCTGGTGACATTTAAGACACATCAGACTTGATGTGGCCCTGGGCAGCCTGATCTAGATGAAGGTGTCCTTGCTGACTGCAGGGGGGTTGGACAAGATGAGAGTCCCTTCCAAGCCCATGCAGTCTGTGAATCCAGTCCTATCCTGTGCAAATCCATGCCCTGATGCTGCCCAGGCACTGCCCGTGTGGGGTTCATTAAATCCAGCTGACAGCATGAGCTGTGTTTGTTGGCTGCCAGCGGCTGCTGCGGTAGGTTGAAAGCTCTCCTCCAACGTGGGCAGGGCCTCAGGGTCTTACAACCCAGCACAAGCAGCTGGACACAGCTGCCCAAGGCTTCCACGTTCCTGCTGCAAGAATGTATCTGGGTAAAAGGCCTTTTGTGTCTAGCAAGAGCCTGGGCCCAGGCCAACTGTCCTCTGGTGGGAGGAGAGATTGCACCAAGCCGTGTCAGGGGAAGGGCTTGCAACTGCTTGCACTCACTGTGGGAGACTGGTGGAGAGAGAGAAACTTCTCTGCAGGTAACTTTCCTTTTTCCTTCATTTTTTTTTACTGAATCATCTGCTTTCTTGGCCGGGATTGGGGCTGGATCCCCAGCTGCAGCCCAAGGGCAAATGGCAAAGGCTGCAAGGGAACCTTGGTGCCTCTTTTAGTTGGGTAGGGACTGCAGGCAGAGCTCTTGTCCTGGCTGAAAGGTGAAGCACAGCTGCTGGGAAGTAGAACAAAACCTCTGCAAGGTTTGTCATGTTTGTGCAAAGCCGTGTGGGGACCTTGAGGTTATGGGGAAGAGAGGCATGAGCTGGCTGTGTGTACACAGCTCAGCTGCCAGCTGCCTGCCCACCAAGACCATGGTCATTGCCATGTTTCAGCTTCTTGGGAGCCTCCCTGTGAGCAAAGGGTAGGGTGGTTGGTGGATTTAAGGGTATGCCCAAGTTGGTAAAAAGCACCCACAGAACAGGATCTGTCCATCCCAAGGGATGCTGGATTGCCACCAGAGGTAGTAAATATTGGTGGGCCCTGTGCAGATAGGACAGGGCATGGGAAGATGTGAGCCCTGAGCCTTGGAAGGAGTATATCTCCTTACCTTGCTCTGCAGGTAGGACAAATCTTGGTGGTGTCCTCTGTGTTCCCAGCCCTGAGCAGCTCTCAGTGGCCCTCTGGTGAGCTGAGTCTTGTGCTCTCTTCCCACAGTGCTGAGCAGCCATGGAGAGGATACAGCAGGTCGTGGGGCGGGCGAGAGCTGCCTTCAACTCGGGCCGGTGCCGCTCACTGGAGTTCAGGATCCAGCAGCTGAAGGCTCTGGAGCAGATGGTGAAGGAGAAGGAGAGGGAGATCCTGGCAGCCATCAAGGCAGATCTGCACAAGGTGTGGGTTGGTGGGAGGGTTTCTCCCTTCTGCTGTGCATGGACAGTGGTCAGCCCCGAGGAAAGCAGCAACCCCCAGGGCTACCTTCACTGTGCCAGATGAGTTCTGCTAATGTCTCCATGGTGCTGGGTGATTTAGCTGTGCCTCTCTGGGCAGATGCAGCCAGTGTGGGTTGTGGGTGCCTTTGCTGATCCTTTCCCAGCTCCCTCTCATTGCAGTGTGGGAAGAAAGCAATCACCTTTGAGTTTGTGAGTGTGCTGGAGGAGCTGGCCTTGGCCACGGGTAGGCTGCCATCCTGGGCAGCCCCTCAGCCCGTGGAAAGGAGCTTGCTGACCATACGGGATGAGACCTACACCTGTTTTGAGCCGCTGGGAGTGGTGCTGATTGCAGGGACCTGGAACTACCCGTTCTTAACTGTCATGCAGGCTTTGACTGGAGCCATCGCAGCAGGTGAGGACCTGCTTCAGACCCTGTCCTTCCTGGGGCTGAGAGTGAGCACCTCAGGAGACAGGAGAGGAGTGTGAAGGCTCAGTGGCTGTGCTGCTTTTGTCTTGCAGGCAATGCTGTGGTGGTGAAGCCATCAGAGATCAGTGAGAACACAGCTCAGCTGCTGGCTGATCTCCTCCCCCAGTACCTTGACCGGGTGAGTGTGGGTCTATATCAGTCCCTGGATTTCTTTGTGCTACAGTGAGGAGCTGTATTAGGGTGACCGCCACATCTTATCCTGCAGGAGCTGTACCCTGTGGTCACTGGGGGAGTGCCTGAGATGACAGAGCTGTTGAAACAGAGATTTGATCACATCTTCTGCATAACCAACTCCACGGTGGGCAAAATCGTGATGGCAGCAGCAGCCAAGCACCTGACGCCTGTCACCCTGGAGCTGGGTGGGAAGAGCCCCTGCTACATCGACAAGGACTGTGACCTGGCTGTCGCCTGCAGGTTAGGCTCTTGGAGCCCTTGGTGGGGTGTGAGCGGTGGGATGGGGCTGGTGGACATCCGTGGGCTGTTGTGCCCAGACTGTGAGTGCCCTCGAGGTGCTTTCAGCTGGGCTGTGGGGTCTGAAGGGACTGAGCACGGAGCAAGCATCTCCCTTTGCCCACAGGAGGATAACGTGGGGCAAGTACATGAACTGTGGGCAAACCTGCATCGCCCCTGACTACATCCTCTGTGACCCATCCATTCAGAGCAAGGTGGTGGAGAACATCAAGGCCACTCTGCAGGTGAGCGTGGAGTTCCTGGAGCTGTGGCACTTGTCCTCCCTACAGGCCATCTGTGTGGAGCTGTGGCTCTTGTGAAGGTCCGTTGAGGACTTTGTTTCTGCTGTGGCCTTTGGCAGGAGTTCTATGGGGCAGATGTGAAGTCCTCTCCTGATTACGAAAGGATCATCAACAAGCGCCACTTCCAGAGGATCGTGAGCTTGCTGGAAGGGCAGAAGATTGCTCATGGGGGAGAGACTGATGAGGCCTCCTGCTTCATAGGTACCTGTGGCAGCTGTTAGGGAGGGGAGGTGCAGGCTGGGAGCTTCTGCTGTGGCAGCCTTTGCCTTCTGGGAGCTGCATGTGTCTGCGGCTTGCTTGGGGTGTGTTGAATGCAGGCAGTGCCCACGCGAGACAGGGTCCAGGGATGAAGCTCCCCTTCTGTCCTGCTCACACCACCTCTTGCCCTCCTCTTGGCCTCAGCCCCCACCATCCTCACCGACGTTTCTCCGGAGTCAAAGGTGATGGAGGAGGAAATCTTTGGACCAATCCTCCCCATTGTGACCGTGAAGAGTGTGGATGAAGCCATTGAGTTCATCAACCGTCGGGAGAAGCCTCTTGCCCTGTATGTCTTCTCCAACAACAAGCAGGTAGGTCTGGGCTGTGCTCCCCGTGGAGATGTCTGTGTGCATTTCAGTGCTGAACGTGGCCCACCCCAGGCCTGACTCCCTGCAGGGTCTGTGTTGTGTCCTCTTTGCCTGTGAATTCGCAGCATGTGGCTCACAGGGCAGCACCAGTGTGCCCAGAGCTGCTGGAAGTTCTCAGTCTCCTGCTGCAGGGCTCTGGGCTTGCACAGGTCCCTGTGCACCTTGGTGGTCAGCACATCCTGCTGGATTCGATTTCCTTGCATGTGTATTGCCCCTGCTCCAGGCTCTGTTGTGCCAGGTCAGGAATTTATGGCAGGGGTTTGCAATGACACAACAGCCTCAGGCAGTTCAGGTGGGAGGGCTAAGGGGCAGACCAGGCTCTAGCTCATGCATCATCACCTCCAGCCTGTCCTACTGAGGTGGAGCCTTTTAATTTTGTGGCTGTTCGTGTCGAGCAGATCTTGTGCTCCCTTAAGAAGCAAGGCACAGCCTGTCTCCACCACAAAGTGGGTACAGGTATCACCTTTGACACCTATCACCTCTGGTAAATGCCACAATGTTTTTGCCCCATCTTGATTTCCTTCTGTTCTCATTGTGGGCAGCTGATCAAACAGGTGATATCAGAGACCTCCAGCGGTGGTGTGACAGTCAATGATGTCATCATACAATTTGGGGTTCTGAGCCTGCCCTTTGGTGGTGTGGGTAAGTCCTTGTTCCATCCTGGTCTCAGTCTCTCATCATCAGACTCAGACCCAAGTGCCATCATGGTCGCCTGGCAGTTCAGGAACTTGCAGCTTTGGTTTTCCATTACTGTTTTCACTGCTGAGTTCCTTTGTAAAAAGGCTCACGAGTGGCTGCAGCAGTTGGTGCCAGTAGACCCTCTGGGAAGACTCTGACACTTCTATCCACAGCTCAGGTTCTCCTGCACCAAGGCACAGGATAAAGTTGCCTGTGGCCAAGCAGCTGTTTGAGCATCCATGGTGACTGTCAGGTTCATGTCTGCAGCAGAGACAGCCTGGCT
Source organism: Eubucco bourcierii (assembly GCA_013396675.1). NCBI lineage: Eukaryota > Metazoa > Chordata > Aves > Piciformes > Ramphastidae > Eubucco > Eubucco bourcierii. The sequence goes on along the minus strand of VWZE01004773.1, from coordinate 365,043 downwards.
GTGGGTAGAGTGCTGAGGTCTTGTGTGTTTCTGATGGCAGGTGGCTGAACATCTTCCTTGTGTCCCACTGCTTGAAATACTAAACCCTGTCCTCCTGTCCCCTGCCCCAGGGTGAATTTTGTGGGAGAAGCAGAACTGGGCCCTGAGGAGGATAAGGCTGGACTGGTCCCACCAACACTCAAGGGTGGTTGCAGCCACTCAGCCTGAGTTGAAAGGAGTGAGCAGTCCCTCACTTATTTCTGGGTAGTTATTGAAGCTGCCCTTTGCTTCTCTGCCCATGGGGAGCAGAGCAGCTGCATCACGATGAGAAACACCACACTCACGCCTGGGGGCTGCCAAACAGAACTTCAGCAATGTCACTGTCAGTGTGCACAGCATGACCTCCCTGGTTTGTGTCTCAGGCAACAGTGGGATGGGCACCTACCATGGCAAGCACAGCTTTGAGACCTTCTCCCACCGCCGCTCCTACTTGATCAGGGACCTGAAGATGGAGGTTTTGAACATATGGCGGTACCCACCCAGCAACCAGAAGAAGGTGGATTTGATCAAGCTCTTTGTCCTTAAGCAGTTTAACAAGGGCCAAATGGTACTGATCACCTTGGCCCTGCTGGGGATTGTGGCAGCAGTAGTGATAAAGGTGAGCTTCAGGTCTCTGCCATTCACATGAGCTCCCAGCTGTGTCCCCTCAGTCCTAGTTGGTCTCAGCTTCCATCATCCTGTTGCCCTGGGCTCTGGTCCCTTCCCTAAGGGACTCAGCCTTGTTTTGGTGTCTCTCCAGATGCTGTCACCACAGGAGAGGGGTGATCAGCAACCTGGACTTGTAACCTGCACTTAACTCCCTGCAGTCCTAGTGCTGAGCTTTTCCNACTAAACCCTGTCCTCCTGTCCCCTGCCCCAGGGTGAATTTTGTGGGAGAAGCAGAACTGGGCCCTGAGGAGGATAAGGCTGGACTGGTCCCACCAACACTCAAGGGTGGTTGCAGCCACTCAGCCTGAGTTGAAAGGAGTGAGCAGTCCCTCACTTATTTCTGGGTAGTTATTGAAGCTGCCCTTTGCTTCTCTGCCCATGGGGAGCAGAGCAGCTGCATCACGATGAGAAACACCACACTCACGCCTGGGGGCTGCCAAACAGAACTTCAGCAATGTCACTGTCAGTGTGCACAGCATGACCTCCCTGGTTTGTGTCTCAGGCAACAGTGGGATGGGCACCTACCATGGCAAGCACAGCTTTGAGACCTTCTCCCACCGCCGCTCCTACTTGATCAGGGACCTGAAGATGGAGGTTTTGAACATATGGAGGTTTTGAACATATGGCGGTACCCACCCAGCAGCCAGAAGAAGGTGGATTTGATCAAGCTCTTTGTCCTTAAGCAGTTTAACAAGGGCCAAATGGTACTGATCACCTTGGCCCTGCTGGGGATTGTGGCAGCAGTAGTGATAAAGGTGAGCTTCAGGTCTCTGCCATTCACATGAGCTCCCAGCTGTGTCCCCTCAGTCCTAGTTGGTCTCAGCTTCCATCATCCTGTTGCCCTGGGCTCTGGTCCCTTCCCTAAGGGACTCAGCCTTGTTTTGGTGTCTCTCCAGATGCTGTCACCACAGGAGAGGGGTGATCAGCAACCTGGACTTGTAACCTGCACTTAACTCCCTGCAGTCCTAGTGCTGAGCTTTTCCTTTTTTGTGGCAATTCCATTGCTTCTGAGGCAGCCAATGCACTGCAGAGGCAGGAGGGGATGAAATGCACCCAAAACAGAGGAGCTCTGAGCTGGAGGCTGCAACTCCTGCTGAAACACAGGAACTGATTTAGAGCTGCACTGTTGGTCAGGCGTCAGCAGGGAGCGGTGGCAGGAGGCAGTTTGCCCTGCTTTGCTAACAGGAGCCTATCTAAAGCCTCTTGGGAACAGAGGAAACCTTTGTCCCAAGGAGGGTATCCAAACAAAGCCTGTTGCTGCTAAGCCTATTACCTCTGCAGTACCTTATTTCATCCCCACACTGCTGCCTCACACCAGCACTAAGCCTGGCAAAACGTGGCTCTTACTGATGGCAACAGGCTAGACTGCTGTGCCTAGCAGCCTTCCCAGAGCAGAGGGAAAGAGCCTCTCAGAACTTAGAACCGTAGAATTGCTTTGGTTAGGAGACCTTTAAGATTGTTGAGTCCAACCATCAGCCCAGCACCACCAGGTCACCTCTAAACTGTGTCCCTCAGCACCAGGTTCCAACACCTGATCCTTGAAGGGGCTCCTGACTGAGCAGGTGATGTCTTGTTGCAGGGGAGAGCACTTTTAGCCATCTAGGGTATGCAATGTCTGCCTGAGGTGACAGCAGAGGCTTTGAGCTGTGGCCACACTCCATTCCAAGGACCTGAGGATCACCAGGGACCATCACAACACTGGTGCAAAGTGTTTGGGGCTGCTGGGAGCAACACCAAGGGCACTGCTGGAGCCCCAGCTCTGAGGAAGGCCTTGGCCAGAGTGGCTGAGCACCACCCAACTCGTCTGTCATGCAGTTTACGTTTTTTTATTGGTTTAGTGGCTTCATTTACCCCCAAACTTGTAACTGGAAGCTGACTTGCACTTGAATAAAAGTGTTGGTTTACTCTGAAGGCTGCCCAGAGCAGGGCAAGACCCACATGCTCCAGGCTCCCACAAGGGCTGCAGCACCCTGCAGCAGCTGTTTCTCTGCTCCTGCCCTCAGCCTCACCCAAAGGAGCCATCCTGAGTCCCGATGGATTTAGTCTTTATTTGGCATGGAGCAGCAGTGTGAGCCAGGCCACGCTCGGCTCCTGTCGGTGGGTGCAGCCAGCAGTGTGGGCTGGAGGGGTTCATGCCACACTCAGAGCGCATTGGGCAGCCTAGAGCAGAGGTTTGGGTGCTGGAGCAGCCACAGGGCCTGTTCCTGAGCGGCAGGCGAGGGCCTTTGGGCTCCCATGGGACAGGTGTGTGCTGGATTGTCTCTCTGGCCAGGCTGCGCTTACAGCATCCACCCATCAGTCCCTGGTGCCAGTCAGTCTTTGCTGGTCAACAGCTTTATGACGATGCCAAGCGCGAACACTGCAAGGGCTGCAGCCACCGCCAGCCCTCGCCGGATGATCAGCTCCTTGGTGACGGTGGCTGGGTGGGACATGACAAGTGTGGCTTCGTGGGGCTCCAGCTGGTACACTGGTCCCTCTGTCTTGGTGATGCCCATGAGCATGACACCATTGTGTGTGTCCATTCCCGCTGCAAGGAGAATGGAAGTTCTTGAAGAAAGCACATTACGAGCAGCCCAGAGAATGGAGATCACCAAGCCTCAATGGAGCTTCAGTGGGACCTGATGTCTGCAAGGTGAGAACTGCCCAGGGTGCCCTGTTCTTCCAGTTTGTGCCCTCACCAACCTCCATCACTCTCCCCAGCCCACCCTTGTGGTTATTGTTTTCTCAGTAACTGTGGGCATCACCAGCACTATGCTGCACTCCTATTTCGTGGGCTTGTTCCTGGCTTATATGAATCCTTAGGGAGCCTTCTTGGACCCAAGCCCACCCCCACACACAATACCCAGCTCCTAGCCATACCTACGCAACCCTGCACAACCGTGGCAGGGGGGTAAGCGTGGGGCAGTGGGGCAGGCTCCACATCAGAGGGAAGCTCCTTGCAGGAGGGTTCAAGGCCTGAGTTCAGCTCCGCTGGCAGTGACTGGGTCACTCCTGCACGGCGCTGAGCCTGGGGGATGGAACATGATGGATTTAGCACATGGAGCAGGAAATCCCCACAGAGGACAGGGCAGCCTCTTGTGGGATTCATCTGGGTGGGAACGGCAGCTGAAAGATGGCTGAGAGAGATGCTGGCTGCTGGAAGCCCCAGAGCTGTTTGAAGATGAAGTGGTTCTCAGGGCAGAAGGGTTGAGGTTGCCTCAGTCACCTTATCGGCTTCGAGCTTCTTGACTCTGACCAAGGGTGGCACAAGGTGCAAAGGGAAACCTTGAGTGCACATGGGAGGGAGCTGACTACAGGGATGCAGACACAGTCGTGGGAGCACTGAGCTTTGTTTTGCTGGGGATGCTGTAGGGCAGCCTTTGGCAGGGGTGGCCCTTGGGATCGAGCCCATGATGGTGCCTTATCCTGCTGTGATCCTGGCCAGGGCGCTGAGGTCCTGCCCGCTGCAGAGCGTGGTGCCATGAGCTCAGTGCCACGAGCACAGGAGTTACCTCCTCAGCTGCCTTCCTCCAGTCCATGCGGCAGATGTAGATGATGAAGGAGGTGCAGAGGAGGGCGACACAGGCCAGCATGCCCAGCCACAGGCCTGTGGAGGAAATGCCAGGATCAGCCAGGTGCCATGATGGAGCAAGCCCAACCAAGCCAGCGGGTCAAGACCGGAGATGTCATCAAGGTCAGCAGGGATACAGGGCCAGGATGGCTGTGGGCCTGCCTGGCAGAACTAGCAGCTGTTGCTTTTTCCCAGTGCAATTAAAAGCTATTGGTAGTTGCAGAGGCTATCCCAGTCCACCCCAGCCTGCCCAGCCCCTAGATAAGCAGGAGGGTAGAGCCAGGCAGGAGGGTCATGAGGAGCCTTGGGTGAAGGGGAGGAGCTGCATCTGTCCCAAAGAGGTACAAGGACAGAGAGCTGTGTGCCCTGAGGTCAGTACCCACGACTCCGATCCTGGCCACGAAGAGCAGCACAGCTGCCAGGGGCAGGCCCACACCATAGTAACCCACGGCATTGAGAATGGCACCGAATTTCTGCTTGCCTATGCCTCTGAGCACCCCGCTGCAGGCACCCTGTGGGGGAGACAGAGAGGTGCTGGGAGTAAGGCTGGGGGCACTGCCTTGGCCAAATTCAAGGCTCTACCGTAGCTGGGGGAGCTGGTGAACCAGGCTGGTGATGTGCCAGCTCCCTGCCCCTGCCCAGTTATTTCTGTATCCCTGCCCAGTCCTATGGGCAGTCCTTCTTTCTCTGCACATGGTGTTTTCTGAGGGGTGATCCCAGGAGCTCTGCCAGGTCCTGGTCCACATGTTGGTGCTCACCAGCAGCCTGAGGGACCCTCAGCTGACGTGCAGCACTGCTGACAAGCGCCAAGGTCCCCTGCCAGAAACTGCAGCATTCCCAGTGACTTACACACATGGCTTCAAACAAGTGGAAGACAACATAGACAGGTATGACCCAGGCCACCAAGTCGACAATCTCCCTGGGGACAGAGAAAAGCCAACAATTGCTTTTGAGAACGAAGCTCCATGCACAGAGGCTAGAAGCTGGGGGCACTCACTTCTCATTGGTGAAGATGTATCCCACCATGTTCCTTGTGGCAGCTAGAATGGCCCCCACGGCTACACAAAACACCCCTGAAAAACAGAGCAAAGCACTGAGCCCAGCCTGGCTGAGCTGGGAGCAGCTGAAAGGAGAGAGCAGAGGGTGAAGAGGCAGCAGACTGCAAACACTCCCTGCTCCTGCTGTGCCTGGAAGAGATCCAGCAAAGCCTTCTTGGCATGTGGGTGGCCTGACCTGTGCAGAGCAGGCTGGTAGAGGAGGATCTCTTGGCTGTCTCCACGTCGCCAGCACCCAAGGCGTTCCCCACCTGCACGCTGGCAGCTGTACCAAGCCCCAGAGGGATCTGTAAGCACAGGGCTGAGGCTCACATCTGCCTCTGGATAACGGAGCCACCACGATGCCCAGCAGAGAGGGGGACAGAGCTCGGGATTTACTTTAAAACATCTCCATGTTTAAGGAGAGAGCAGGAAGAGGCTGCAGTGCGGTGAGGGAAGAGAGAGCTTTGCCAGGGCTGATTTTGGCTGGGTGTCTGTGCTGGAACTCTCCCGAGGGAGGCCCCAGCACTTACCATGAAAGCGACCACGGACACCTCATAGATGATGGACTGTGCAGAGAGCTCTACGACGCTCAGCAGGCCTGGGGCAGAGGAGAGGGTCAGCACTGGGTGTGGGTGCCTGGTGGAGAGCTGCTCTCAGCCCCTGTGACTCCTGTGGATGCTGCTCTGGTTCACACTCCATCCACCTCCTTGCAGCCCTCTCCACCTTCACTGACCTATTAAGAAGCTCCCAATTTCGTAAGTCCACCACTCAATGCACATCATGAGCATGCTGGGAATAGCCAAGGCGGTGAAGCTGTCCCACTCCAGCAGGCACTCGCTGGACCAGCCTGGAGAGAGGAGGAATGTCACTGATGGATGACCAAACCAGCCACACATTACATCCTTGACAGCTAAAGGTGCCATTCTTCTCTGAAAAGCCACCAAGAGAATGCTCCTCAGCTCCATAGTGCCTCCAGCAGAATGTACGCACTCTGCTGATGCCATCCTGTGGGTCACTGAGTAGCGCAGCCCTCAACATATCCCTCATGGAGTAGAGTGACTAAGGATCACCTTGTGCTCACCCAGCTTTGGGGCCGACCCCTTGGAAAGTTTCACATCTCCAGAATTAATGTTTACTGCCCATCAGGGTGCTCTGCCAGCGCTCGCGCATGATATGCTGCCACCGAAGCAGCACTGCTCTCCCGGGGTGTACTGGGGCCCTGGTTAATATTTCACCATCAGGACTAACACAATTCACCTCGTGGATGTGGTGGAAAATTCATGAACACTTGTGTAAAGCAAGACCCAGAGGCAGCTGAGCATGTGGAATGGGTTGCCCAGGGAGGTTGTGGATGCTCCCTCCCTGGAGGTGTTCAAGGCCAGGTTGGATGAGGCCTTGAGCAACCTGTTCTAGTGGGAGGTGTCCCTGCCTACAGCAGGGGGTTGGAACTGGGTGAGCTTTGAGGTCATTTCCAGCTTCAACCATTCTATGTCCTTACCTGCCCAGGTCTTCACGTGGAGTTTCCTGCCTACGATGTAGAGGAACAAGAAGATGGCCTGTGCATACTGCGCTACCGTGTTGGCCCAGGCAGAGCCCCTGGAAGAACATGAGAAAGGTCTTTGGCACCTTGTGCGTACTTACAGGGTGCCAGAGCATAACAACCTGCTGTGCCCCTGGGAGTGCCAGATGCTCAGCCGATGTCCCTGAGCTGTCCCTTCCTGTGGCCAAGTGTCCTGTTTCCCATCCATGCCACGTGGGTGCTACTTACGTGATGCCCAGGTGGAACACGTAGAGGAAGACGCAGTTTGCGATCACGTTGACGACGTTGCCAACGACTCCGCTCAGCACCAGCGGCCACATGATCATCTGCAAAGAGCAGGTGGAGGCTGTGGTGCCTTCACCAAAGCTCCTGGAGAGAGGCATGAAGGTCTCTGACAACTTCATGGTTAGCAGCTTTCCCAGATGGAAAGTAAACTTGGGATGGTATCTACTGCTTGAAAAATGAAGGTGTTGGAGGTAAATCCTTGACATGGGGATGTGTATGAAGAGAGGTCCGTTGGCAGGTGGATACAACAGGCTGCAGGATGGGTGATCTTCAGGCTCAAAGCTGCCCCAGAAGGCATCCGGTGTGGATAGAGACTGCCTCACCACCGGCAATGGTGAGCATGAAAACCCTGGGTGTGTGGTTGAAGGGAGCCCTGAACTGTGGGTGACCTTCTGTGGCTGCAAGGGCTGCAGGACCCACCTGGTTCTGCATGTATCTTGTCTCCAGGTTATACAGGAACACAGCCTAGGAAAGGAAATGAGTGAGAGAAGGCCGTGCTGCTGCAGTGGAGAATAGGAGCAGGATGGTGGTTCCTGTGCCTGAGCAGCGTCCAGGATGCCCCCAGGGACTCACCGGGAGAGCAGGGACAAATGCCATCACGTAGCGCTGGGTTAACCTGGGGGAACACGAGAGGCACGGCTAACGAGGGGCCGCGGCAACCGCCACCCTCCTCGCACCACGGTGCCAGGAGGGACGAGGCAATGGTGTCCGAGCCACGGGAACACCCGACCTGGAGACCTCGGGGTCCTGGCGGATGAGGAGCAGCAGCTGCTCGATGTTGATGAGGACGGCGCAGCAGGGGAAACAGCAGAGCAGGAGGATGAGGGTGGCTCTCTGCAGGATCACCCCCACGCGCAGCAGGTTCTTGCTGCCGTAGGTCTGCGGGGTGGGAGGACAGTGGTGAGCTCTGCTGTGCGGGCAGCACATCAGTGCTGGAGGGGACAGGGACCGCGTGGGGCAGCCCTGACCACCGTGGAGACCACCCAGGAGGGATTTGGTCCTTCAAGGGGAGCACAGAGCTGCCCGTTGCAGGACTGCTGCTTGAGGACAAGCTTCTGCAGCTTCTAGGTGAAGCCAGGCCCTGCACAGCAGCAGCTGCTGCTGGAAAACCCCGTGTCCTCGGGACAAGTTCCAGCATCTCTTACCCACCTGTGATATTAAGGTGTCACATGCTGAAGACAAACCATAGCCTACAGAGATGGCAGTGACATTTATAACCTGGAAAGAGGAATTGTGAAAACAAAGAGCAAATGTGAGCATTGAAGGTTTATGAGGAGGGAGAGAGGCTAAAGGAAATGTGGGAGTCTGAATTCTCCTCGATCGTTGTCCACCTCCTCTCCCGTATCCCATCCCCGTACCAGTGGGTGGCAGCTGGTGCCCAGCCCCGGGGGCAGCCCCCAGGAATGCTTACAGCGATGGCCAGTGTGACAGAGGCCAGCTCGACTTTGCCCAGGTGGCCGCAGAAGATGGAGCTGACGAGATGTATGAGGAAGATCAGCAGCTGGATCAGGATCTAAGCGCGGGGAAGAGGAGAAGCGGAGGTCGGAGATGGAGGTGAGCAGGGGTGGCCATGTGGGGGCAAGCTCTCTCTTCCCGTGGTCCTTACCAGTGGCCCCGCCAGCACCAGCAGCTTCTTCGTGTCCTCCCAAAAGCTGTCCGGGACCAGGCGCCGAAGCCAGTGGCGCTTCTTCCTGCTGCTGCTGGCTGGGGGCTGCTGCTGGCCAGCGGCCATGGCCTCGCTCACGCCGTTCTCCTCAGGGAGGTTCGTCTGCTTCATGCTGCCGCTCTGCCAGGGAGTGAAACAAGCCTCTTCCCCCGTACTCTGTTAAAACCTCTCTGCCAGGCTGAGCAATGTGTAACCACGGGAGGGTGAACTTCAGCCGGGGCCGGACGAGCCAAACGCCTGCTGCCGGTGACGGGCAGTGCGGCCAGAGGGTCACTGCAGGGCACGGAGCTGAGGAGCCCGGCGAGGGTCCTCTGCATGGCTGTGAGCAGCACGAGGGGAGCCCAGATGTGCAGTGCAAGGCTTGAGGCAGGGTAGGGGCTGAGCCTTCCCAAAGTTCTCCCACGAGCCCTCCTACCTCTCTGACGCTAGGCTGCAGCGCTGCGGGTTGAGGGGCTGGACGGCTGTCCTCTTCCAGCGGTGCTGCACCAGTCATGGGTCCAGGCTCCCGAGAGCTCCTGCCGGCAGTGGTCACTGCCTGACTCGGTCCTTCTCATCACGATGTGGTGGTGGCCAAGGCAAGCCAGCCCCATTGGCTCCAGCTGTCAACACCACAGCGTCAGGTTTCACTGGCACGGCTCCACCATGCCAAATATAGTATCCTGCCTTGGCCCACCGCAGCGCGGGTGGAGGGGAGCTGCTGCTGTGGTGCACAGAGCAGGAGCTGGGCTGGGGTAGCCCACGGGGCATAGCAGTGCAGGCTTCCTCCTCTTCCCAGGCTCCCATCCAAAACCTGCTGGGATTCTGAGTGGGGCAGCCTACAACATGCTCTCCCCATTTGTGCAGAGGCTGCTGAGGTCAGGGTTGATGTTGCTTCACGTTCCTTTATGTCCCATGTTTTCCTTTGCAGCCCAACAGCAAGCAGTACCATGTGCCAGGAGAGCTGTGGGATGGCAGAGAGGCAGCACAGACCTGCCACACATGGGATTTACCTCCAAGAGCTGAGCAGTGGCTACACCACACAGCTGCAGGTCCCAAGGGGCTCAGTGTTGGGCAGCGGTGAGCAGGCAGTGCTGGGGCATTTATAGTAAGACTGCTGGTGGCTCCTTGATGGCTCTGTAGGGTTGCTCACTTCATCAATCTCTTTGGTGTGGCTCGGCAGTAGTGTAGGAGCAGTCACAGTGGAAAACCCCTCCTTTTGTACCTGAGAGGAGCAGCGTGCTCCATGAGCACAGCTAAAACAGGCCCCTGGCTACTGCTGCACACAGGCCCAGGAAGCAGAGGCTATGCCTTCTGCAAACCCATCCTGCTGCACAAACCAGGCACACATCTGCCCTGCAACAGCTCAGTCGTGCCAGTGATCAGGGTCATGCTCACACCACATTAACAGCTCAACATTTACTCAGAAAACTTTGTTGTATCAAAATCCCACCTTACAAAAAGTGCAAAGAGTTGCTTTAGGCCCTGTGCCTGCCACACAGCAGGGAGAGCAGGGCCAGCAGCCAGCACATAACGCCCCAGCAGCAGTCAGAGAAGTCATCCAGCTTGCACCATCAGCCTGGCTCTGTGCTGTCACGGTGAGGGTACGTGGGTTCTGCCACCCCAAGATGCGGGTGCAGACTGGTGCTGTGGGCAGCAAGAGCCTCTGCCATTAGCAAATGACACAGGCAAAAGTCCCCAGAGAGCAGGATGCAGGACAGCAGCAGATGATCCCCCTCTCCTTTCGAGGCTAGCCCAGGATCCACTCCCACCTTTGACAAGTGATATCCCAGTGCAGTGCAGAAGAGGAACCAGTTCTCAAACACTTCCTCCTCCCCAGGTGGCACACCCTCACCCTCCTTTAAGAATGCTACATGTGGGATAAAACATTGTGAGTTAACCAGAAACTGAACAAAGTGTCTCTTTACTAGGCACTGAGGGGGAATTCCTTCTCCCACACCATCCTCCTGGGACATGATCACACACCCTCCTGCTCTGAGCACAGCTCTCCAGCCTCGCTGGGTCTAGCCATTGCCAGTCAGCAGCCGCACCAGTATGCCCACCAGCAGGACAGCAACGGCGGCAGCAGCAGCCAGCATGCGGCGGAGGATCACAGCCTTCCACACCACAGCAGGAGCAGCAGGGATGTCAACCACCTCCTCTTGTGTGATGAGCTGGTGATCAGGTTGCCTCTCACCTCCCACCATGCTCTCAGGCAGGACCACAGTCTCCACAGTGTCCGTGTCCACGGAGACATAATCTGGGTAGCAGAAAGGTGAGTGCTGCAGGGAAGCTGTGTTCGGAAGTCAGGGGATCCCAGTCTGATGCTGCGCAAACACCAGTGACAGTCCCAAGGGTCCTTTTCCAAGGCTCAGGGACACTGGTAGATGTCACAGCAAAATGGTAGCTGTTCCCAGGTAAGGCAGGTCCTGTCTGGCAGCCCAGGCTCTGCCTGGGAGCAGTCAAAAGGTGGTGACAGGGGTAATGGAGTATTTTGTCCCTCATTACTAAGTATGTCAGTACTAAGTGCCACCGGCCTGGGACCAGCACCAGACACTGTACCCTTCCCAGTCACCTGGGCCTGCAGAGCAGACATGGCTGCCACAACTCTGAAGGAAGGGCAGGGTGAAGAATTTGGGGTCCCTCCCTGTTGTCAGGCCCAGTTACATACCCACAGCAGATCTTTTGTTAGCAGCTGTGCCATTGGAGTTCACATCTTCCAGTTGTTTTTTCAGTCCAGCTCGGACCTGAGCCTAAAAACATGTGTAAGAGTTCTCTTCTCAGAAGTGGGTGTCCTGCCCAGCCAAGCAAACCTGAGCCTCCTCCCTCTCCCCTCCCAAAACAAGCACATTCAGCACCAAATTGCTCCTCCATTACAGGATAGGGACAGATCAAGTTGTCCTTTTGCCTCCCCACAGAGCATTGTGGCATTGTTGCTGGGAGAAGAACGCACTTAACACCTTCCACAAGTCACAGGAGAGAAGCACAAGTCTCACCTCTGCTGCAGCTTTCTTCCAGTCCATGCGTATGATGAAAATGAGGAAGGAAAGGGCTTGCAAAGAGATGCAAATGATCATCCCCACCCAGAGACCTGCAACAATGGAGAGGTAACTCAGGGAGGGCTTGAGGAAAGCCTGCTTGTGCCAAAATTCCTGTCCAAGGTGATCCTGCTCTGTCGGGGGTGGGGCGGGGAGGTGTGTGTGTGTGTGGACTTGATTGCTGGAGGTCCCTTTCCAACTCCTAACGTTCTGTGATTCTGTGTGATTTCAGTAGGCCCAGATTATTGCCCCATGTCTAACCCAATCTCAGTGGAAGAGGAAAGAGCAAGCCTGGATACACTGGGCCATTTCAGCTCCATTTGACGGAGGTTACTCAGAGCCTGCCTCGGCTGAACACCTCCGCGTTCAGTCCCCTACAAAGGAAGATCTGAGCTCAGGCTCCAGGGCTGAGTTCAAGGTGGAGGGTTGGGCCCAGCAGCAGTGCTGGCAGCTGATGGTGCCAGCTGGAGGCCACACATACCTAACACCCCCATCTTGGCTGCAAACATCAGTGAGAGGCCAATGGGCAGGCCGATGGCATAGTAGCCAACGGCGTTGGCGATAGCGCCCAACTTCTGCTTCCCGGTGCCCTGCAGCACCCCACTGCAGGTTGCCTAAGGAAAGGAAGCAGAGGCATTAATACATGGAAGCATGGCACATGCTATAGAAGGTACCACCACAGGAGCTGAGTGGTATGGCACAGCCCTGTGAATAATTTGGACTCAACAATCTTAAAGGTCTTTTCCAACCAAGACAATTCCCTGGTTCTACAAGGGAACCTTCTTGCAAAGCCAAGAGGGACCAAAGCCACAGCACAGAGCTGCCAACCAAGGCACAGAAGGTAGAGCTGGCTGCAGACACCAGGAGACATAGCAGCAGACCTCACAGTGCATGCCACACTGCCTGGGTCCCTCTCCCCGGGGGATGACAGGAGAACACATCCTGAAATCACTGTCTAATGAGTTGCATGAGCACTCCTGCCTTGCTGGGAGTAGCTGATGGCCTCAAAGGTCCAGCTCTGACAAACTGGAAAAAAGCTGAAGCCTTGCCAGGAGAAAAGAAGAAGAAAGCATTGGGTGTCTGCAGCAATGCCAGTGGGCAACTCTAAGCACAGGGGATGCTGAGCAGCTATAGGTAATGCAAGCAGTTGCTTGGACACTTGGCCAGTTTGCTTCTCTAGCATTTTAACAGAGTGAGCTACAAGGCAGCTTTGCACTCTCCCCTGCAGCCCAGCCCGCAGACAGGAACGGCTCCGCGCGCTGCAATACTCACTGCTGTCGCATCAAACAAGTGGAAGGGAGCAAAGATGACCATGACTTTGGACACCAAGACCACAATCTCCCTGTTGGGAAGAGGTACGTACCTATCAGACAAAGCAGCACAGCCAAGAGGCTCTGCTTCTGACCCATGTCTCTTGGGCCACTGCAAAGCCTGATCCCAGCCCACAAGACTTGAGGGGATGTGTGCGGGTTGGGTACCACCATCGGAGTGTCCCTGTGTCAGCAGCATCTGTGCTGCCCAGTGACACCAGGCAGGAAGGAGGAACCTTAGGGCAACGTGTTTGCCAGAGGGAGGTTTAGGAATTCGATCTGTTAGCAGCTTCTGAGCAACTCCTGGGATACAAATCTCACCCTCGGAGTTAAGAACACTCAAAAAGCTGTTAACCCACCTGTCACTGGTGAAGATGTATCCCACCATGTCCTTCAGGGTTCCTAGCAACACTGAAACCACCACAGCAAAAACTTCTGAAAGAAAAAGAAATGCTCAAGTTGCTAGTCTTGAGGACAGCACATCCTGCTCCTGACCCCAGCTCAGACCTCAGGGGCTTCATGTGATGGAGCCTGGACTTGGCTGACCTCCGAGTGATACTGCAGTAGAGGTGTGCTGGTTTGAGGCTAATTGGAATATTTTAATAGAGAAAATTACACTATAGGCTGTGAAAGGCAAAACATCATGATGTCTACTTCACTCATACACTTGCTGAAAAATTGTTTGGGAACAATAACCAAAACATAGATAAGTCTCAGTCTCTGTTGCTTGCTGGGAGCACAGCTTGTGGGGCGGTCTAGCAGCTTCTGGCTCTGGCTCCTCTGCCAATTAGTTTTCACTAACCACTTTCCTTCTAACCCCCCTGGCCAATCCTCCTAATTTACCTTGCAC
>VWZE01004773.1:335368-351010 GCA_013396675.1 Eubucco bourcierii | reverse complement strand
AGAGCTTCAGTCCTTAACTTCCAGCTGGCTGAGTTCTAGTCTGGGTCATTTTACAAAGTGTGTGGGGGGGGTGGGGAACTCCTGAACCATCACAAGAGGACAAGTCTGTTGTCCTCACAGATGTGTTCAATATATTCATCAATGACCTGGATGAGGGCACAGAGTGCACTGTCAGCATGTTTGCTGATGACACCAAACTGGGTGAAGTGGCTGCCACGCCAGAAGGCTGTGCTGCCATTCAGTGAGACTTGGACAGGCTGGAGGGCAGGGCAGGAAGAAATTTAATGAAATTCGGTAAGGGCAAGTGTAGAGTTTGGCATCTGGGAAAGAACAGCCCCAGGGATCAGTATAGGTTGGGGACTGAGCTGTTGGAAGACAGTGAAGGGAAAAAGGCTCTGAGGGTCCTAGTTGATGGGAGGTTGACCATGAGCCAGCAATGTGCTCTTGTGGCCAGGAGGGCCAATGCCATTTTAGGGTGGATAAGAAGGGCTGTGGCTAGGAGGTTGAGAAAGGTTCTCCTGCCCCTCTACTCTGCCCTGGTGAGGCCACATCTGGAGTATGGTGTCCAGTTCTGGGCCACCCAGTTCAAGAGGGACATAGAACTGCTTGAGAGAGTCTAGCACAGAACCACAAGGATGATGAAAGGAATGGAACATCTGTTATGAGGAGAGACTGAGGGAGCTGGGCCTGTGCTGCTTGGAGAAGAGGAGACTGAGAGGTGACCTCAGTGTTCATAAATATGTAAAGGTGAGTGCCAGGAGGCTGGAGCCAGGCTCTGCTGGGTGACATCCCATGACAGAACAAGGGGCACTGGGTGGAAGCTGAGGCACAGGAAGTTTCATTTAAACAGGAGGAGGAATTTTTCCCCTGTGAGGGTGACAGAACATTGGAACAGGCTGCCTGGGGTGGGTGTGGAGTCTCCATCTCTGGAGATATTCAGACCCTGCCTGGATGTCTTCCTGTGTGATCTGGTATAGGTTATCCTGCTCTGGCAGGGGGGTTGGACTGGATGAGCTTTTGAGGTCCCTTCCAGCCCCTGACATTCTGTGATTCTCCCCACATACAGGGTTCCCATTTAACAGAAGCAGTATCTGGCAGTACTAATGCACCCACCTCTACCTTCTGGAGGCTGGAGGGCAGAACACTAAATTGCATGCTCAACTACCACAGCCTTTGCACCAGGTTCCTCACAGAAAAGAGGAGCCAGAGTCCCTACCCACGGGGGTAGGGTAGGGAACCTTCCCTACCCACGGGCTTCCCAGCCCTGTGAGAGGGGAACTGAACTGTTTGCTGATTAATGCCCTTTATTCCCTCCTGTAGGACCTGGGCTGACCTGCGCACAGCAGTGCGGTGATGCAGGAGGTCTTGGCTTGCACTGCATCTCCAGATCCCAAGGCATTACCCACTCTGACACTTGCAGCCACGCTGAAGCCCAAAGGCACCTGAGTAGCAGAGGACAAGGAGGAGGTGAGTGACAACAGCCTGCAGTAATTTTCTTCTTCCTCAAGCACAGAATTTAGGGCAAATTGACGTTTTCCATCTGCAGCCCACTCCTGGGGATGCAGCTGCACAGCAGGTTTGAGAGTCACTACCTGCCTGGTACCAGCTCCTGATTCTCTCCCCTGCTTCCCTCCTAAGCCTTCACCTGTAGGGCCATTGTCTGTAGGCCCCTCCCAGGATCCCAGTTTAACATACCCAGCTCTTACCATGTATGCTGTAGAGGAGAGCTCATAGATGACAGACTGTGCACCCAGCTGCACCACACCGAGCAGCCCTGCAAGAGAGTCAACAGTTTCTTCATTAGGTCAGAACTAAAAATTCTCCTTGGCTGACAAGCAGGCAGTGACCACAGGGTTCCTATCTAACACATGCAGTATCCTGCAGGAAAGGAGGCTGCTGGTAGTGAGGTGCTCTTGGGAATCACAGAAACATTCCAGTTGGAAAAGAACCCCAGGATCATCAAGTCCAAGGACACACTCAACAGGCAACCATGGCTGGAAGACCATCTGTTAAACCAGAGGAAAAAGAGGATTTGGACTCACCTGCCAAGAAGCTCCCAATCTCAAAAGTCCACCATTCAATACACATCATGAGCATGCCAGGAATTGCCAAATGGATAAAGGAGTGCCAGTCCAAGAGGCAGTCCCGAGTCCAACCTGTGAGAATGAGGAGATAAAGTAAAATGAATGCATGTGCTCAGTCTCCTCCCCCTAGGAGAAGTGCTAAGCTCTTCTGGGTGCTCTCTGAGGACAATCACAGCTCACAAGATATCAGCCCGGTCTTGCTGCTGTACCATGCTGCATTCCCAAGGCAGGATGATCAATAAGAATGTTCTTGGAACTACAGTAAAGGTCTTGAAGCCATGGCTACAGCACCTTTGTAATCCCATTGTCAGGTGCTAATGACACTGCCAGATCCCCAGGGCCAGACATTGCTATCTTGGCGGGTTAAGCTATGAACAGTACCTCCCCAGGTCTCCACATGGATCTTCTTCCACCACACGTAAAGGAAGAGGAAAATGGCCTGGGTGTACTGAGAAACTGTGTTAGCCCAGGCAGAGCCCCTGGGGAGAGAGAGACAGGCAGGTTACAAACTACAGCCTCCCCAAACCTCCGTGGCTACAGCAGGAGAAACCTGGTGGCAGCCACACAGGCCTTGCCACAGATATGGGGCAGTTCCCTCCAGCCTTATCTCTCCACGATGGTTGGCTGAAGGCAGAGGGTGGCAGAGCTGGGCACCCGGGACACCTCCCACAGGCCTGAGCAAACCCTTGCTCCCAGGGAGAGGCTGTCACCACCTCTGCTCACACTTACACCATGCCCAGCTTCAGTGCATTGAGGAAGAAGGCGTTCATGGCCACATTGAGGATGTTGGCTGCAATCCCTGTCAACACCTGAGGCAAAATGATCGCCTGGAAGCCAAGGAGAGACTTTGGAGTTTGCTTCCCCAGGAGTGCCCAAGCCCCATCCAGTGAACAGATCAATGCCCAGGGAGCAGTGAAGCAGCTCCTGTCTCAGGCAAAGCAGGATTGTGTTAGACCTGCAGAAGGCAGCACGCAGGCTCAAGAGCTGGAGCAGGCAACTCCGTGCAGAGTTGGGAGGCAGCAGTGGGGAAATGGAGCCAACTAAGGGCGGTTCCCATCAGCTCTACCTGCCCTGCAGGGCTTGGCTAGGGGCTGTACATCACACATTCCTCAGTGCAGCTCTCCCCAGGACATGATATATTTAGATCCCCATCTTTATGCAAGTTCCTAGGAATACCTTTAATCTGTGGCCCAGAACCTGGGTAGTCATACAGTACCTGACTCAGTAAATATCTCATCTGCAGCTGGTACAGAAACGCTGCCTGCAAAAGTCAGGATTCATTTCATCAGCACCATCACATTATGGGTCAGCATCCAGCTACTGTTCATCACTCACAGACAGGTCCTTCCCTCAGCTCCCCACACTGACTTCTTGGGGTGCCCCAGCCAGACACACCACCCAACATTCTGCTCCTCTGCTCTGGTTCAAACACTGCCTGTACCCAAAGCCAAAAGTAATAAAAAGCATCTCCCATTCCTACTGGGCAGAGAAGAGACCAGTCTCCATATGGGAAGTCTATCAGCACAAGAAAGCCTGGTAACCCTGGAAGAAAGGATTTACCTGCAGCCCCTATTCCCCAGGGTACTGCTCTCTGGCTTAGAGGAGGCAGAGTAACTAGCCAGGATCCCGGCAGCTGTGAGTGTGTGCTAACAGCAAGGTGCAGTCTTTATCTCAGAGCTCAGAGTGTGCCTGGGAGTCTCTGGTTCCAGTGTCCACCACCAGTTACGTGCTGTGCAGAGATGTGGCCAGCAGTAAAAGCTTTTGCACAGCAAGAGGAAAGAATGCATCTTTGCTGGGCCAGCAGCTGCTGCTCAGAGCACACCTGTTAAGGGCCAAGATCAAGGAGCATGTTGCAAAACTAACCCCATGCTGCTCTGATCTCCACAGAGAAGACCCTCCCTCCTTTCACATGATGTTAGTGAGGGATAGAGAGCTTCAAACAGCTTTAGCAGTAACTTACAGGGAGAGCTGGAATAAAGATCATCACGTAGATTTGAGTTAACCTGGGAAGAGAGTTGTTTCCTCAGTTAACAACAGCAAGGCAAGAGCCAAGGCAAGAGCCAAGCCAAGCAGCATTGCACTCAAGCTCCACAGAGCCTTGATTTCAACACTACAAGGCAAGCCAGCCAAATGCCTGGTCCAGAAAGACTTGATCTCATCCCTGACCTGGAGACCTCGGGGTCCTGCCGGATGAGCAGGAGGATCTGCTCGGTGTTGACAAAAAGCGCCCAGCAAGGGAAGCAGCACAGCAGCAGGATGAGGATTGCCCTCTGCAGGACAGTGCCCACCTGCTTCAGGTTCTTCCCACCGTATGCCTGAGTCAAGAGAGAAGACCAAGTCGAGTGTTACAGGGAACCAAAGGGGCTTGGCAGATGCTCAGGACCCAGAGCAGCAAAAGGCTGGTTGAATGCATTTCCCATGCCCTGCAGTGGCTAATGCCAGGCTGGTCAGGTTGAACTGGCTCTCAGGTGGGTCTCACAGCCCTTTGCTGTCCAGGCACAACCAAGGCTCCTTGGGAGCTGCAGCAAATGAGCAGACTTCAGCCAGTGCATTGGTAGCTCTGTGCTGGCTGCCAGCTTCCATCCTTCCACCCTTCGTACCCAGATCACACCGCACAGGAAGCAAGACACAGACCAACCAAACCCCATCAGGCAGGGTTCAAGCAGGAAACGAGGAGCTGCTACTGACCTGGGACATCAGTGTGTTGCATGCTGAGGCTAAACCAGAACCGATGGAGATGCCTGTGACATTGATAACCTGGAGGAGAAACGAGGGACTGCGGTTCCAAGGGGGTGTGACAGGGCACCTGGCACAAAGCTCTCTGTCCCTCCCAAATGGGTGTGGAGACAGTTCTGCTACAAGGTTTTGGGAAGTATCCAGCCCTTCTCTGTTTTTCAGAATAACACATCCCTATTACCTAAACAGCCTGTCCTCTCCTCTGGTGTGGAAAAGGATCTTCAGGCAAGGGGTAAGTATCTAAAGGACCATAAATGGTGCTGTTCCTAGCCACAGGCACACCTCCAGCCCAGGCAGGTCCAGAGAGCTGGCCACAGGCTCCAGCTCCCTGCCCAGGCCACTGACTGCTCAGTTCCTGTCTCTTGCCTGAGCTCACAGTAAAGAGCATTTTGGTGGATACCATGTTCACATTACACCAGGCTGTGCTTACACACAGGGTCCTCACATACACATCCCTACAGGTCTGGGGTTCTTTCTTCTTTCTTGATGACAAAATTTGTATGCTTTAATCCAGAAGAGAATCAGAGCAATACATACAGACACAGCCAGCGTCACAGCATCCAGCTCAGCTTTCCCCAGGTGACCACAGAAGATGGAGCTGACCACGCTGATCAGGAGCCCCAGCAGCTGGGCAACAAACTAGGACGAGAGGAGAAGAAGATGGTGAGGTGAGCACCTGTTAGGGCTTGAGGAACACCAACCTTCCCCCAGGAGTTGGACTATGCTGGGTTTCCTGGTGTCACCAGTGTCTTGCCCTGTGGCCTGGGCTCTGTTGTCCTCAGAACCCATCCTTGCTTAGCAGTGACAGCTGGAGCAGAGAAGGCAGCTGTAGGACTCAGGCAGGCTCTCAGTGGCTTTGTCTTTCAAAGACCTTTACCTGACCTGTGGTATTTTGATGTTAGGCAGCCAGTACAGTAGATGACCTTGCTTACGTGGGGCTTAATGGCTTCACTGGAAATCCTCTTTTCCAGGAGGAAAGGTGGAGAGAGAGGGCAAATAAAAAAATCCTAATGCTTTTCCATACTTTTATGTGTCTAGGGTAAACTCCTCTCCCAAACTGCAGTATTCTCTTGTGGAGAGATGCCAAGTCCAGCATGCTTGTTCCTCACTGGGGTCTACACCAAAGCTAATGATGCTGTGGCAGAGATTATACTCCAGACCTCATATTCCCTTGGCAAGAGGACAGCTCCTCCACAAGGGTCCAAGGCACAGAAGTATACCACAGCTAGAACCAGATGGCAGGAGTCAGAAACATTTATACCCACTAAGGGGTGGGCACAGATAGGGATCACTCCCAGGGTCTGCTCATGCTCTTTACCCCCAGCAGGTGGCAAGCTGAGAGTCCAGTGCTGCTGGGGAACCAGCTCCTGCAGGGTCACGGGAAGAGCAGAACAAAACTTTCTCCTCTTCAGACCTCCTAATGCTGCCTGCACATGCAGTCTTCTTACCAGGCCTGGGCACGTTTGACCTGCTGCTGTGAGTAATTCCCACAGGAGGGGTTTGTACCTACCTCTATGTTTGTTCCAGCACAGAGTTTAGGATAAAAGAGGGATTAAGGTTTGGTTTTGAGGTTCTCTGTGCACACAAAGAAGCAGGCAGGGGCATAGCTGGAAGGGTTGAGGGAACTGAGCTAGGGCTGATGTGTTCAGCTACAGAAACTGAAACCTGTCCACACTTCCTCTGCTGCCTGATCACAGCAGGTCAGTGCTTTGATGTCAGGAAGGGCCTCTCTGAGAAGTCCATCAGTTGGTACTTATTTACTGGATAGAGTAGAAAATTCAAAGCACAGAACTTCACACACAGTGGCTTCAGACCAGGGTTGTGGTGCACACCACCCCTTTGTGGAAACCTCTGCAAACTGTGCTCCTTACTGTTCCACTGGTCCCTGGCTCCCAAAAGCTGCATCTCTTTCTGTGCTAACTGCAGCCGAGGGAGGACGTCCGGGCAGAGAGCCCCAGGGTACCTTAGCAGCCAGAGCCCGCGGGAAGGGCTGGCGAGGAGCTGCCATCAAGCAAAGCAACTTGCTTATCGCCCAAGGGCAGATGGCAGTGCGGGGAGTCCCCAGAGAGGCTTAGGCACTCAGCCCCCTCCCCAAGCCCACCGCTTCTCGTAAAGCCTCGCTGGAGCAGGAGGCGCGGACCGAGCTGGACAGCAGCCGCCACTCCCCTAGCAAAGCCTGGGCTCGTGGGTGACAACCGAGAAGGGAACGGTGGCGGCGTCCCTCCAACTGTGCTCCCAGCAGGCAGGGACTGAGAGAAGGCAGGCATCGAGGGCCAACAGGCACCACGACCGGGTTGGCCCCCGGCCGGCCCGGCAGGGATAAGAGGTGAAACCCCGGCGACGGAGCCCCGAATCGGTGCGAAGCGGCAGCACAGCCGGGCGGGTCTCAGCCGGGGCCAAGGATCTCCGCTCCAGCCCTGGGCGATTGGGGTACGCTGCCAGGCTCCGGCTCCTCACCTCGGCGCCGCGGCCGTTATCCCCGCGCCCGCCCTCCTGCGCCTGCAGGCGGACCCCGGCCCCGGCTCCGTCCCTGTCGCCCCCTCGGCGGCCCCGTCTCTCACCACCGGCCCCGCCAGCCGGGCCAGCTCGCAGCTCTCCCGCCGGGCGCCCGCGGGCAGGAGGCGCCGGACCCCGCGCAGGCACCGCGTTGCTGCTGCTGCTGCTGCTGTTCCTCCTCCTGCTGCCGCCATGGGCCGCGCTGCCGCCGCCATGGGCCGCGCTGCCGCCCGCCAGCCCGCCTTATGGCTACGACCCGGACCGGCTCCCCGCCCCCGGGCCGCGGTGCTACCGGCTGTGGGCGGCGCGGTGTAGGCANGGTCAGAGACCCCTCCGCGGGGAGGTGTGTATGGGCTCCATACACACACACACACGGGTGGGCCAGGGCCGTGGCGCTTTTTGTGGGGGTAGGGACACGGCCATGTGAGAGCCGTGGGCTGGAGACACGTGTTGGTGACCTGGGACTCCGCTGTGCGGGGAGGGGGGAGCTGCCGGCTGCTGCAGGAGGGCTGGAACAGACGGCCTTGAAAGGTCCGTACAAACCCAAAGCATCCCTCCCTCTTCCTTCCACCCATCAGCACCTCATGAATTGGATGACCTGGGGATCAGCGTCTGAACCAGAGATTCCCGACCAGCAGGCACGCAGCTGTCTCCACAGCACTGACAGGGTGCAAAGATTCGGAGGGAGGCTGCAGGACCCCACATCTGAGCCGGGGTGCCACCAGCTGTATTTGCCCAGCGCCTGGCAAGAAGAAGTTTTGGTTTGCGTGGGAGCTGGGGTTGTTACAGGAATGAAATTCTACCTCGATGCAGGCTCTTGTCACTGAGTAGTTGTAAGCAAATCTCTTTGTAACGGGTGGAAAATTAGAGTGGAAAATGGGGCTGGGTTTTACAGCCGTTCAGACGCTGGTGCCATACAGCTGTGGTGTCACTGCCTAGCAGTGCAAAATCTCGTTAATGTTTCACTTACCCCCTTGCTCCCTCGGGTGTGACATCATGAAAAAAACGTGCAGTAGCAGTGCTGAGTCACAGGCACTGTGATTTCACATGCCGTGATGAAATCAAGGTGTTTTAGGTCAAAAGAGTGTCTGGTGGTGTTGCGGTCTGGTCTTGAGTTCCTCCTGATTTTGGTGGTCAAAGAGCTACCTGCAAAATTCACCTGAGTTTGTTTCTTCAATAAATGTAGGTTTCAGTGTAGCCAGAGGATCTTATTCACAGAGGAGGACCAATGGGATCCTGGGGTGCATTAAGAGGAGTGTGTCCAGTAGATCCTCCCTCTACTCTGCCCTAATCTTGAGTACTGCCTTCAGTTTTGGGCTCCCCAGTTGAAGAGGAACAGAGATTTGCTAGAGAAGGTCCAGCACAGGGCTACGAGGATGATGAGGGGACTGTGCACTGCCTGATGAGGAGAGGCTGAGGGACCTGGGGCTGCTTAGTCTGGAAAAGAGAAGACTGATAAGGGATTTAATACATGTTTATAAATACCTGAGGTCTGGGAGTCAGGAGTGGGGGACAGGCTCTGCTTACTTGTTGCCTATGATAGGACAAGGAGCAATGGATGGAAGCTGCAGCACAGGAGGTTCCAGCTCAACACAAGGGGGAACTTATTTTAAGTGTTGCAGAGCACTGGAACAGGCTGCCCAGAGAGGTTGTGGAGTCTCCTGCTCTGGAGACTTTCAAGACCTGTCTGGATGTGTTCCTCTGTGATCTGAGCTAGATTGTCTGGTCCTGCTCTGGCAGGGGAGTTGGACTGGATGATCTCTTTGGGTCCCTTCCAACCTCTAGCATCCTGTGACCCTGTGATCACCAAAACCTTTTCACAAATGAGGACAGAAAAATATAAAGTTCAAGATAAGGTTTGGGAGCACAGTTTAACTTTGGAGCAGTTCCTTCCTCCTTTGGTGGTGTTCACATCACCAAGACCCACTCTGGGTGGCTCAGGCCACTCTGACATGCTTCACAGCAGGCATGCTTCCCCTTTCTAATGGGGGAAAGGAGAGAAGGAAACTGACTTGCAGAGCAGAGATGGCCTGGGCCAGTGTTTTCAAACAGACACTTCCAGACAGATTCTTACACTGATGTTTCAGAGACTTGAGGGCCCTCTTGCCCAGGGTGTTCAACACTTTCACCATCCAGTGCTCTCAGCTGCAGGTAGGACAGCTCAGCACCACCAAACAGAGACTAAACAGAGATTTTCTGATGTTAAGACAGTCAAAGTCCAAACTTCTGCCACATCTTCTGAGGGTGGAAAGGGGACTGAAGAAATCACAGAATTACAGAATCACAGAATTGTCAGGGCTAGAAGGTACCTCCAGGATCATCTAGTCCCAACCCCCCTGACAAGTGGGGTCTTATCCTGTGCTAGGTAAAGTCCAGCAAGTGTCACTGGTTCTGACTTCAAAGGGCAGGACTTTGTGCCAGACTTGGTGAGCAATCAGTGATCCTTCCCTGCAGCCAGCAGCTGGTGCTGGAGCCGGAGTTGTGCTGCCTGTGGGATGGGTCCGCAGTGGCAGCTATGAAGAAGCAGCAGCAGTCAGCAGCGAGCAGTGTGTGTCCTGGCTGGTGGTGTGACTGCTGTCGCCACCCCGGCTGGCTGACAGCCAGAGGGTTCCTGCCGTGCTGTTGTTTCACGTGGGAGGCAGAGGAGGAAATGATAAGGCTCAGATGGTGCCGTTCGTGGTCTTCCAACAAGCAGCGCAAGTGTGAGACCCTTTGAAGTTTACTTGTGACCCTGAGAAGATCAATCCCCTGGGCTGGCAGGGAGGAGGGAGAGAATCTGGCAGGAACCTGGGAAAAAAGGACTTTGAAAGTAAAAAACCCTATCTCTCCAGGCTTGTGAGAGAAATGTTTCCTTCTAGCCTTAGGAGCCAGGTACTGGACTAACTCCTGTAGAACCAAACACACATAGAAGGGCTGAGACTGAATTCCTCCTCCTTGTGTTTTGCTGCTGCTGTTTGAAATCACCCATATTTGCTTTCAGAAGAGCTGTTTTGTGTTTCTGTGGTGATATGTGGATTTCAGTCTTGCTGAGAAGCATCAGAATGGGCATCACAGGACCTGGTTTGATGAGCAAGGATGCCCCAAGGACTCCCCTGTAACTGGCATGACAGGTCTGACTTTGCTTCAGCCTCACTGCTCTCAGATTAGCCTGTAAGCTGCTGAGAGGGATGTGGGTCAGTGTGGACTCACAGGCTGAGCCCTGCACTGGCACTGGATGCTGGCACATTTACTCTTTTCCTTTCTGTGATGGGGACAAGGACCTTGGCAGCTGCCTGGTGAGAATCAGCAAGGCTCATGTGCTGGAGCAGACAGATGGGGAGGGTCAAAGGCACAGCTAGGCTCGCACCCAGTCACCCTCAGCTGTCCGGATATTAACTGTATTGCAACACCAGTTAGAAGATCCCAAAGGGTCAAATTCCTTCAGGCTGTAACATCCTTCCGAGGTGCTGGAGCAAGTCCAGAGGAGGGCAATGAAGCTGGTGAAGGCCCCAGAGAATAAATCTTATGAGGAACAACTGAGGGAGCTGGGGCTGTTTAGCTTGAAAAGGAGGGAGCTGAGAGGAGATTGCTGTCTACAGCTGCCCGAGGGGACATTGTGGAGAGGCTGCTGCTGGTCTCTTCTCACAGGTCATTTGGAGACAGAACGAGGGGGAATGGCCTCAAGATGAGATGAGATAGGTTTAGACTGGACATTAGGTTTAGATTGGACATTAGGAAAAAGTTTTTCACAGAGAGAGTGGTCAGACACCGGAATGAGCTGCCCAGGGTTGACTCATCAACTCTGGATGTGTTCATGGGTCGTTTGGCNAGAATAAATCTTATGAGGAACAACTGAGGGAGCTGGGGCTGTTTAGCTTGAAAAGGAGGGAGCTGAGAGGAGATTGCTGTCTACAGCTGCCCGAGGGGACATTGTGGAGAGGCTGCTGCTGGTCTCTTCTCACAGGTCATTTGGAGACAGAACGAGGGGGAATGGCCTCAAGATGAGATGGGATAGGTTTAGACTGGACATTAGGTTTAGATTGGACATTAGGAAAAAGTTTTTCACAGAGAGAGTGGTCAGACACCGGAATGAGCTGCCCAGGGTTGACTCATCAACTCTGGATGTGTTCAGGGGTCGTTTGGCTGTGGTGCTTAGGGATATGATTTAAGGTGAATCTTGTAGAGTAGGGTTATAGGTCAGACTTGGTGATCCTGAGGGGCTTTTCCAACCTAGGTGTGATTTCGTGATCATTAAACTTGGTTGAGTTCGGAGCAGTGTTTCTTGAGGTCGATACCTTAACAGAGACCTGTTTAAAGCAGTTAATGTGTGACTGGCTACAAACCCTCTGCAGCAGACAGATGCCAGCCCTGGTGAAGCTGCTTTTGGTGGCTGTGCAGTTCTCAGCAGTGCTGATGTGAATCCAAAAGAAAGCAGCTGAGGGGAAAAGGAGTTGTAGAGCAGAATTAGGCCTTTTCCCTGCAGACTTCCAGCAGGATGACTATGCAGGGCTTCCTCTAGATATGGATATCCATACTTTGAAGTGCAGCCAACATCCCCTTACTAAAATAAACCCCACAAATACACCGTGTCTGGAACTGCTGTGATTAAGAGCTACTAAATAAGAAAAAAAAGTCACAACACAATGGATTTATGTCAAACACTCAACTGTTTGAAGAGTGTCCCTTTCTTTTGAGACCTTATTGCTGGCTGATGGCCAGAGACTGTGGAAAATCCACTCCCCTCTGACCAGTGTGGAGTTCAGAATACAGCTAAATTAAAAACTAAAGAGCCTTTTGTAATCAAATTAGTTTCTAAGTGCCGCAGCATAGGATCAGAGGATCAAAAGCCATTGTGGGTACAGCACATGGTTGTGAGGCTTGGCTCTTCTGGTTTGTTCTCCCTGTTGACATCTTCAGGTAGTTCCCCTTGTGTGAAGATCTGACTGGGAAGGCAGTTACTGCATTCTGGAGCAGTAAGTGTGCTAGCAAAACATCCTAATGATTTTAGACTCTAGTGACCCTTACTGCAGGGTAGCCTATCTGCTGGCTGCACAGGAATAGCTTTTCTGTTTAACACCTGCAAGTGCTCTCAGACCCATTCTACAGACTGACAAGGCTGCCTCAGGGCCCAGGAGAATCAGTGTTCCAGTGCTGTGTCTCTAAGGTATAGTTAATCTTCAATAACATCAAAAACCATAACATCTAATCATATTTTAAGTGCTGCTGGCTTGTGGTGCAGCTGCTGCACTGAAGTGGTCACAGGAGCTGCAGTTACTCAGCTGTGAGAAAGGCTGAACTCAGAACTGGGCAGCTCTAATCATCCTGGGTGTTCTTATTGCCCATAACTGCTATTTTTTGGCACAGACAGTCACATAAACAGGACTGTTCACACCATTATTTGTCCCAGCTTGCTAGTGCAGACATGCCTCTGTAAGAAGGGCTACAGAGAAGCTGAAACCGAGGTTTACAACAGATGGAACTTGTCCAAAAGGCATTTGCCTGTTGAAATGGGATAAAAAGAAAGGCAATGAGAAATCTAGCGTCTGGCTGGCACCAGGCAGCCTCGCACAGCCTCTGAGCCTCTGCACCGCTGCACATCCACCGCTGTGTGCTGCTGCCTGCCCGCGTCCTCGCAGCGCTGCCTGTGCTGGGAGCTAACCCTGGGCTCCCGATGCGGCCGGGAAAGCTGTTCGGCAAAAACTGGGACTGACCGGGATGGGACTCTCTGCTCTTGGTAAGCGGTAGCTTTCTTCCATGGCTTCTTTTAGACTTCAGGGTAACTCAGCTACTGCTTTAGGTTAATTTGGTGACTTTAGGGTCAATCAGCTACTACTGATTAAAAAACACCCTGAGAAAACGTTTTCTTTTTTTCTCTTTCCCCCCCTTCCTGTTCTTGTTGCTGCCCTGGGTTTAATTTGCTCCAGCTGATAAGCCTATCTGTGAGGTGACCCAGGAGCCCTGTGGGTCCCTTGCTCTGCCTCCAGCCTGGGTGCCTGAGCCCTGCTCCTGACAGAGCTCACATCAGCAGAAGGGGAGGCCACAACCCCCTTTTCCAGCTGTTCTTTTCTTCATCTGGCAGCACCTTTGGCCTAGGCACTTCCACTCTGCCACATTTCATCAATATTTTGGTTTTTTCCCCTTGCCTGCAAAATCCTAATAAGCACCAGTTGTGGGGGAAACTGATGAAGGAGAACACAAATATTTGGCAAACACTTTGGTGTTAATATTTGCTAAATACTGCAGTGAAAAATACAAAATGTACTAGTCAAAGGGGGTAAAAAAATGGTACAAAAAGAAGATTAAGAGAGTTAGGGAAATGCAGGCACTGCCTCTGAACAGACAAAAAGTGCTTATTAGTGGCCTCTTGATGTCATCCTGGCTTTTTAATTCCAGTATTTTGAGTTGGTTCTCAAATAGGCATCATGAATCCACGATTCTGCTGCAGAGCCTGCAGATGGACAGACATCCACCCACAATGGGAGCCCTGCCAGGGTTTGCAGCCCTGGTTTAGTCACACCTCACCTTGTGATGTTGTTTGGTAAGAACAGCTGTTTCCTTGCTGTGGTTTTTTTCTTTAGGAGAGAAGAAGCAGCTTTTTACTTGGTCTTTATTTCAGAGCATCTTCTGCTTTGTTCACTAAAAATGGGGCCAAACGAACTGCAGCCATAAATATTACTTTTACAACAGAGTATTTATATTACCACATGGGTTGTTCGAGTTCAGGGCTGGAGACTTAAAAAAAAAAAAATCATCTTCCCTGCCCTGAAGAGCCTAAATACTTAATTAAGGCAGATAAGGCAGGACAAATAAAAACAAGACAAAACTCCTCTTGCTTTGAACCACCTCTAGGGAGCAGGTCTTGGCAAAAGAAAAGAGAGATTGTAAAGCTGTAATAATAATAATGATAATTAATTATATTTATAAAGCATTCTCTAATGGCTCTGGATGCTGTACAATGATTTTTAAATACAGTTGAAAGCAGCAACAGTAAGCTGGTGAATAAGGAAGCGTTGCAAAAAAAGGAAAGGTGTCTTTTACAGCAGCTAACAAGATTTAAGGATGCTGGTTTGGAGCTCTCTCAAATAGTGAGATGGAGAAAGCATCCAACCTATGTGCACACTTCGCTTAAACCAAGTGCCTCAGCCCTCTCCCCCCCCCAAAAAAAGCCATCCTCTCACAGATGCTTACACACCTATCTTGCTTTGCTGGCTTGTGAGAGCAGAGCAGGTGTGTTCGCACACAGGTGTTAGCTAGAGAGGGCAGGCAGGTCAGGATTTGTGCTGCGTGGGACTGAAGTGGCCGAGGATCTGTGCTGCCATCAGTTCTGCAGGCTTGCAGATCGCAGACTTTGATTACAAAGAGCAAATTCATTTTAAAGCCTGGTTTGCATGTCGCTGTTTATGCTTTATTTCCTCTCTGCATTCCGGCCAGCCAGACAGTGTAATTCAATGCAGCCACATTTCTGCTGTTTACACTTCTGGATTAGCTTTCAGGTTTTTCCGCCTGCCATTGATAAGGGTAAACGCATATTTGCATCAGATTTTGCAGACAAAGAAGGGGAGCACTCTTGTTGTGTAGGCTTTGTGAAAGCGCGAAATACCCCGCAGACACTTGGGGCCAGCTGGAAGTGATTGAATCAGAGACCCATTTAGGGGGGAAAAGACCTTTAAGGTGATCAGGTCCGGTACGGCCAGGTCACCACCTAAACCATGTCCCTCACCACCAAATCTGTGCATGTTTTAAACCCTTCTAGAGTTGGAAACTCCACCACTTCCCATGCCAGCCTGTTCCAGGGCTTTATAATCCTTTCAGAGTAGACTTTTTTTCCTAAGGTCCAACCTAAACTGCCCCTGGCACAACGTGAAGCTGTTTTGTCTTACTGGTTGTTACTTGCCAGCAGGGACTGACCCCCGCCTGGCTCCAACCTCTTTGCGGGGAGTTGTAGAGAAGTAGAAGGTCTTCCCTGAGCCTCCTTCTGCCAGCTGGGATCTGCAGGGTGGCATTTCCAGGGCGGGTGGGTGGCACAGCGGGGTGAGGGCATTTGTATCGGGAGCAGGGACTCGGGCAGGGATCGCCGGATGAGTGACTG
The DNA here is from genome assembly GCA_013396675.1 of Eubucco bourcierii. Classification (NCBI taxonomy): domain Eukaryota; kingdom Metazoa; phylum Chordata; class Aves; order Piciformes; family Ramphastidae; genus Eubucco; species Eubucco bourcierii. The sequence continues at coordinate 335,626 of VWZE01004773.1, read as the reverse complement.
GGTGCGAAGGCAGGCAAGCCGCTGACCAACTCCTAGCAGCGAGACAGGTCAGCGAGCATGGCCAGCCCCCGGCTGCTCCTTCCGCGGTGAACACCGGCCCTGCTTCCCGCCCCTTCCCCGGGGACAGCCAGATGCTGAGGCCCGGGCAAAGGCTGATGCCAGGGGGAAGCTCTCTGGGGAGTAATGTACAACCTGTCCGCTGCCTCACCCGGCACTGAATCTGGGCTGACTCGCCCAGCGCACGGGGAGCCGCGGAGG
>VWZE01004773.1:262424-326060 GCA_013396675.1 Eubucco bourcierii | reverse complement strand
ACATACCATATATATATATATGGTTAAAAAAAAAAAAAACAACTAGGTAGAGTTAACTCTGTAGGTTGTAAAGACACAGCCGGTGGAGAAACTGGGAGCGGGCTGAGTTGACAAGTAAGCAAACAGACAGATTAAATTCTCTCATGGGAAAGTGAATTATACAAGTATTTGAGATTACAGCCCGAGTGTCTTGTATGATAGCTGATCACATTTTCATCATCTGCCCTCTGAAGAAAATGTGGTGTCTTACTTGGCTTACAGCACAGACAATTAGTGGAAGGGTGGGACTAAAAAGATGCAGGAATGGTTTCTGCATACTCTCACGTCTGTCTTTCAACACCACCAACAATCACAACCAGCAATTTAATATGTAAAGAATTTGCGGGTGACTGCTTCAGTTGCGTCAGGGCATTAGGTGAGCTGCTGCAATCGGCTCAGCCCCCTGCTTGGAGCCCAGCGAGCCCTTCTGGCTTCCAAACAAAGCAATGAGAGCCCCTGCCGAGGCTCGGGGCAGCGAGGAGGTGGGCACTGGGCGCGGAGCCTAAATACTGAGGAGAATCTGCTCCGTCAAGGATGCACTTCAAGCAGTAGGTGCCAAGACCAGGAATGGAGGAAGGTATCTTTAGCAGGGTTGCAGCAAAGCAGAGCAGGGCAGAGCAAACCTGCAGGCTGTAATAAAGAAGGCAGTAGGGCTACCCAGTGCTCCTGGGGGCAAGGCTCTACAGCCTCTCCAGGCAAACGGGGGTGTGTGAGGTGGTGGTGTGTGTGGTTTGTGACTCTGAAGATCTGCAGCAGCTGAAGCTGTCTTTCTTGACCAGAAACTCCGGAGCCCTCCAGCAACGTTTTGTCTGTCCTTTGCAAGTGTAGCTAAATCCAACCTGGCTTGAAAATACCTTAATGGAGAAAATGTGCAAAAGGCTCTATTTACAGTGAATTTGATGGGAGTTACCAGATTTTCATTTGGTGTCTGAGGTATGGAAAATGGCATCCTCAGATGCGAGTTGGGGGCTCGGGGTGGCTGGCCCCTGGGGAGGGCGTGACAGCCGGCAGAAGGAATCAGATCCTACTGGAAGGGATCTCTGCCAGGCTGGGCTTTGACAGCTGAGAGAGAGCACTGTTTTCTGTTTCGGTGCCAAGGATTTAAGAATCTGTGTGAGAATTAGGTAATGTTTGCAGAAGAGAGTAGAAGGCAACTGAAACGAATCGCAACTGCGTGAGCGAGACAGAGAGAGAAATTCTAGTTCTCCCTCGTTCCCAAGAGATTCCCGCTGGAGAGATGAAGTCATAGCCATTACTTCATTAGCATGAGCTCGGGATGCTGACAAATGAGTCCTCTTGATTTGTGCCGGGCCGGCGGCAGAGAAGCCCTCGGCCCGTGCCTCGGCAGCGGCNGCCGCGCTGCTGCAGGCCAGCGCTCGCTTTTGAACTGCCACCGCTCGTCCCACGCCTGCCAGCCCCGAGCTGGCTTCCGTAATCCTGCTGTGCAGAAGGCAGCCACCGAGGCACGGGCAGGCAGGCGAGTGCCAGCAGCAGCCTGTCCCTCACCAGAAGCTCTCCATCAACGCCCGAGCCCGTGCCCAGCGTGGGGGCGTTAATGGTACCCAGCGGTCTGAGGCCGGCGTCCAGAGCAAACAGCCGGGTGTAGGCTCTCGCTCTCGCAACTCACAGCCTTACTGTGGGAGTCCCTTCTGGAAAGGTGTGAAATTTACTGTAATGCGTGCCAGGGATCTTACTGCGGATCTGAGCTGCTAAATCCTCTAAACCTGAGCCTGCGACTTCATTGACAGGGCCTCTCGCTTTGCTCTGCTCCAAGCTTATGGTTTCACTGCTCCAATATTTTTCCATACATGGAAGCATTCCTGCCCCAGCCTGGGCTAATCCTGACATGCCACTGCAGCTGGATGTTAGCTCATTTCTCTCAGTTGACACTGTGCACAGGCAGATGTCTCAACTTAACTTTTGTTTAAACCCAACTAATTCAACCAGCAAAAGTCTCACCCCATAGGTAAGAAGGGGAAGAAATTTTAAAAAAAAATTGTTTTCCATTTTATCAATCTCCCAGCACTGTTCAGTGGATGAATTGGTCCTCAGTAATGCCATGTTTTGGAAATGTGTAGCATTGAAGTTGCAGAGGGGTAGCAAACTGCAGTTTAGTGTCTGTGTCACAAGCTGCACCTCTCTGCTTGTTGTGGCATGGTCAGTGGAGAGGAGTCTCTGCCTGCCCATCCTGCTGCAGTGTGGCTTCCCTTTGCTCTGATGGCTCCCCCAAGGCTGGATCTGCTGTGCTGCAGCAACTGAGCCAAACACCTTGGTCGTCAGGAGAAAGAGATGCTTGTGCTGGTGAGCTGGGGGCCCTGTTATAATCCCTTCCTCACTGGGGTGGGCTGTAAGTTTTAATTAAATGTCTGTAAGGTGCCCTGCGAGCCTCTACTGAAAGGCTGTAAGGGCAGCACTTTTGAATAAAAGCTAAAGACCTTTCCCACCCATCAGGAGAAAACTGGAGCTAAACCAGTCAGGCCCAAGCAGTTGGGTCTGAACAGATGTTGGTTCTCCCCCACTTGGAGAGTTCAAAAGGATTATTCTGCCTCTCCCAAAAAACCAGGAGAAGCACAGTGATTTTATTAGCGTTGCCAGGCACCTCCGCTCCATCCCCTCCCGCTCACTGCTGGTTAAAAGGCTGCGTGCTGGGCTGGAGGTGAGCGTGGAGAGCTTCGATGTGGCTGTGCTGTTGTTTGCAGCTCAGCATCCACTTGCCCGGCCCCTTGCTGTCCTCTCTTTGCTCGGCCGCTGCTGTTGTGTGCTGGAATAAGATGACTTCATCTCAACCAGGAGTTCAGCAGCAAGGGTGGAAACTGGTTTTGAATGAACCAAGTTGTGTGATGGTGTGGGAAGGAGAAGACAGTTTCCATATTTGCTGTCAGAGCTGTGAAGCAAATGAAACCTCCTTTGTGTGACTGTTTCAGCTGATGTGAAGTGAGCGAGTCCAGGAGCATGCAGATGCCCCTAGCCCTGCTGAGGGATCCCCTGAAAAGCAACCTGGGGCTTGGGTAACAGCAGCACAGTGCTCCTTGCACATGTACTCGGCTCTGTTGGGGTTTTGGCTTCAGGGAGATCACCAGGACTTTAGAAATGTCATTTGCTCTTTCTCCAGGTTTTTCTGGCTACTGTTCTGTCATTCTTGGAGTGAACTGAAGGGTACCAGGCTACAAATCCTGCCTTGCAAGTACTGCCCGACTGTTCAGTTTGCAGGAATGCAGCTTTATCAACCGAGAGCTGGTGTTTTGAGAGGACAGGGAGCTGTGCTTGTTTCCTTCTGAGACTGATGACTCTGCAAGCTAATTTTTTAGAGTACTCGCATTTGAATTCTGACTTGTGGCTATAAGGCAGAGATGGAATCGCTGTTATGTTACAGGCTTCTTCTAATGAGCACATCCCTGTGCTCTGGAGCTGTGCAAATGGCTGCATGTGGGGAGTCCTGCTGCCTCCATCCCACGGGCAGGAAAAATGAGATGAGAGGGGGCTGAGGGCTGGATGAGTGACCGCAGCAGGGTTCTGCCACTGCCAGTATTTCCTGGTGCCAACAGCCCAGTTTCCCAGGGTCAATCCTGTGTCACCAGCCCCACGCAACATGTGAACCCGAGCCCTGGGATGTGCTCAGCTTCCCTGCCTGCCACCACATCCACCACAGCCGTTGCCCCCCGCTGCTGCCGCCGCTGTGCCGCACGCTTCCAAAATCGCTTCGTTCCAGGGTTAGAAAAGACCCATTTTTGTGTCCTAAGCACTGGATTTCACAGATACAGAAGGGGAAAGGTCTTTAATGCCTGCAGCTTGATCTGCTAATCTGAAAGCATGGGAGGTTTTCCGTAGGAAGATTTGCTGTTGGGTTTGCTCAGCGCATGTTCACGCAAGTCTCGTTTTATTCCTACAATGGACCGTAGCAGCTGGATGCCTCCCACCAAGATTACTGATGTTGAGGTCTTTGATTTTGGCAGGCACACAGCAATAAATAAATGAGTAGTGGAGTTTCAGAGAGTAGTGCAGATGGTGGGAAACTGAGGGCAGGGGCTGCTTAAGTGCTAACGTATGGTGCAGCTTTGACTCCTTTCTTTTCTGACGGGATGGAAGAAGCTGTGGGCTACTTCACCAGCGATTTGGCCTCCCTCTCCTCTTCAAAGACCTGCAGGTCACCTCCATTGCAATGTTTTCTTGACAGTCAAGAAAGAAGTGCCCTGTGTGTGTGTTCCTGCCTCCCAGCACAGCGATACCCTCTGTGCCTTTCTCTCCTCTTGCCACATCCTGCCTTGCTGCACACTTGGGTGCTCTCCATTTGCAGTTTTCTACTTTCCTGATAAATGCTGGGAAAGGTGACTCTTAGGTGAGATTTCTTGAATCTTTAGAAGACTTTCATTAAGTCTGGTACATTTTTAGATTTTATTTACCTGTGAGGACCCAAATGGAATGGTTTCCTTCCCTTATCCACCTCCTTTAATTCTCAATGTCTCCTGAATGATTACTTAATTAGTGTGTGACAGGACCATCCAGGGCCCCACTTGGCAGAAGGTGTTTATCACTTAGGTGGTGCACAAACAAAGTTGATGACTGTGGATCTGGTCACTCCCAGGAGGGTTTTTTGCCTAGAGAGGCAATTTTCAAGCAAGTTAATCACCACCTTGTGAAGCAAAAGGGTAGGTGGCTGTCCCTGCCTTTCCCCGTGGGCATGTCCTGCTAGCTGCAGGGCTCTTGAGATGGAGAATTGTGATATGGGAGGTTGGAGAGAACCTTTGAGATTGGGGAGAGCTGTCTGGCAGAGGGACTGTGTGGGAGTAGCAGGCGGAGGGATGGGGAGAGAGGGAAGGAGGGATGGAGAGAGGCGCAGGGACCCAGCTGGATCTGGGAGCTGTGCCTTGCCTGGAAAGTCACTTTGCTCCACATAGCCTGGCTTTGAATCCCAGGAAGCTTCCAGATTTGCTCTATTTTAAAAAAGAAACGCCCTGTGAGCCCTGCATGTTTTATGTTGCTTTTTGGCTCAGGCTGGCTGAGTGACTGCCCTGTGTTGGGCCACATCCAGCGTCCTCTTTTTGATGTTCATCTCCGTGAGGATTTGCTGCAGTCTTCACAGATGAAAAAGTGGAGCTGTCTGCATAAAACCCAGTAACTCTCTAGGTTAAGAGGCCACCAAATAACCACCTCTGACGTGGCCATCCCTATAATTATTAAAATAATAACCTTAGGCAGAGCTTACAGCCCTGCCCGTGGCTCAGGGTCTGTTGTGCTGGGTGGGTCCTTGCCCTACAGTTGGTTATCTAAGGAAAATCCTCTTGACCCCATGGAGAGAGGGTGGGTGCCTCCTGGGCAGTGACAAGCCAGGCTGGTGGGGTTGCCTCCTGGCTTGCAGGCAGAGGGGTTTGGGATCTGAAAAGGGAAGACAAAGCAGAGGCCTCCTCCAAGGCTGTGCTGTGTACAGGGTGATGCACTTTGTGTGTCCACAAGCTTGCAGAGATCTTCGCTGCCAGTGGCTGCTCCTTAGGTTTGTGCTTGTGGCTGCTTCTGTCTGGTGGCTTGGCAGGAGCCCTGACCATGTTTGACTTCCCTGCAGCTGCACATCTCAGCAGCAGGTAGAGGTCCATCCAGGCAGTGTGCAGATGTGCTGCTCTGAGATTTGAGAACTTCACCTTTCTGCAGATGCATTTATTCTGGCCAGGCTCAGGCAGGTGGCATGTGCTGGCCTGCTCCGGGGAGACAGAACCAAAGCAAATGGGCAGAGGTTTGTCAGGTGGGTTTGGTTGCTGTCCCAAACTGCCTGACTGGCATGAGTTGGTGAATTAAACCAGTGCTAAAGCATGCTGAAAGCCTGAGGTCAGCACCTGCCTGCGCTTGGTGGGAAACCCATCTCCCTGATGTCAGTGTGCAGAGCCCACCTGCCTACTTTCTACCTTCATGCTGCTGCTTTTACTTCTTAGGGTTTAAAACTGGAGATGTGATTTACCCTTGGTGTGTGGCAGGGGGAGAATAAATCCTGGCCAGGGCAGTTACCTGTGCTGGCTGCCATTGCTGGCTGAGTGCATTTCTGCTGCTTCCTCCTCTTGGCTCCCGCCAGCTGGGGCTGGGATTACCCAGAACAAATCCTGTTACCCAGCTGCTTCCGTGGCAGAGACCTGCTGGGCTCAGGGCTGAACCCCTCCTCACCCCTGCACCCCCAGCAGTGAGTTGCAGCACAGGAGTGCCCCACGGGACATAAATCACATTACTGTTTGCAGATGACATCAGGGATGGAAATGGGAGGTTTTTAGGGTTTCTTTGCCAGGAAGTGGCAGTGTTGATTGCCAGACTTAGGAACGAAGAATTCAGAGTTGTGATTCATCCCACAATCCATGTCTAAAGTAACCAGTGGTAAATCTAGGAAAATCTGTGTATGTATGAAGTGCTTCCTCTGAAGAAGCTGAGAAACCCTTAGGTGCAGCAATTACTGTTGTGTTTAATTGGGATTGAAGGCTCAGAACGTGCCAGCTCGTGTCTGTTGTGGGAAAAACTCAATTGCTCACTAGAAAGTTCTTTTCATCCTACCAGACTGAAGAGAAAATAAGGTCAGATCTATTGAAAAGAAAAACTCCTGACATTTTGTTTTCTCATCTGCTCAAACAGTTGTCCAGGCCCATGGAATTGGCTCTTGGTAGGGAAAATAATTTGTGAGAGGTGGTTCCTGGGGGAAAAAAAATAGTGGCTCTTTGCTGATGCTCAGACTTGTGGTATTGAGCTTGGTCTCTTACTTTTTAATTACTGCAGCAATTAGTGCAGTTACAGACTGTACAGACTGTGTGCAGTTCTGGAGCCCCCAGCACAGGAAGGACATGGAACTGTTGGAGCGGGCCCAGAGGAGGCCACGAAGATGCTCAGAGGGCGGCTGCAGCAGCTCTGCTGTGAGGACAGGCTGAGAGAGTTTGGGCTCTGCAGCCTGGAGAAGAGAAGGCTTCCAGGAGACCTTAGAGTAGCCTTTCAGTATCTGAAGGGGGCTACAGGAAGGCTGGGGAGGGACTATTGACAAGGTCTTGTAATGCCAGGACGAGGGGCAGTGGGTTTAAACTGGCAGAGGGGAGGTTGAAACTGGATGTTAGGAGGAAGTTGTTTGCAGTGAGGATGGTGAGACACTGGCACAGGTTGCCCAGGGAGGTTGTGGCTGCTCCCTCCCTGGAGGTGTTCAAAGCCGGGTTAGATGAGACCTTGAGTGACCTGTGCTAGTGGGAGGTGTCCCTGCCTATAGTGAGGGATTGGAACTGGATGATCCTTGAGGTCCCTTCCAACCTTAACCATTCTGTGATTCTCTTGCCCTTCTGTTTTGTTTTTCTCCACCATTGCTGACAGCACTTGCTTCATTCGGAGCTTCAAGCTACACAAAGCAGTGTGTAATTCCCCTGGAGGGGGCATCATGCTGGCACAGAGCTGCCAGACACCTTCTGACTTCAAAGTCGGGAGCTGCCATTTACTCACACATTTCTGCTGGGGAAAGCACCTCCCGGCAGAGAAATGGATGCTGGTGGGAGCGATGTCTGCTGCAGTGCAGACCCTCTGGTTCAACTCATAGGAAGGAGCAATCTCACTCCAGCTGCCCTGTTAAGAGCCACTGAAGGACACCTCAGAGTTTTCCCCTTAGCTTAACTGAAGGTTACTGAAGAAAATCAGTTTAATCAAGTCCAGACCTTTTTGCAGACATTGCCTTGCTGTTCTCTCTGCCTTGCTCTCCTTCCCCTCGCAGTGAGCAGAGGACTCTGTGCTGGCTTGCCCAGTGCTGCCTGTTGTGTTGGAAGAGCTTTGTTTGCTTGTGGGGTTCAGCGATCCCACAGCGGCCACTAGAAGAAAAGAGCAAAATCCCAGTGGTTTGGCTGCTGTCCCTCCACTCTCCTGCCTGTCACAGCCCATCCAATCCAGATTTCTGCTCAGGTGTGAGTCTTCTCCATTCTTTTTACTCCTCACTTACTAAAATAGGTTGGAGCCAGGTGATTTTTCTACAGAGGCTTTAATTTCATAGGACAGAAGCAGGAGTTTGCAAAACAATCCATAGCATCACCTCGGCTTCTGGAGGTTCTCCCCACCCCCTCCTTCTGTCTTTTTATTATTATTATTATTTTTGTTCTTTGAAAGCTGAAATTTCCCTTGCTGTTGATGCCTTGCCAGCCACTCTAGCAGGGTTCCTTTCCCTTGGATGCAGTTCAAGAAGTCATTGCTCCTTTTCTCTATGGTTTGTTATCAAAGGGAGGAGAGAGCCTGCCCTGCACTGCCCTGCTGCCTTCAGCACTGGCAGGAGCAGGCACCCATGACTGCTCTTCAGACCCACCACAATGGAAATGTGAAATCATAGAATCATAGAATCATAGAATAGTAAGGTTGGAAGGGACCTCAAGGATCATCTAGTTCCAACCCCCTGCCATAGGCAGGGACACCTCCCACTAGTACAGGTTACTCAAGGCCTCATCCAATCTGGTCTTGAACACATCCAGGGAGGGAGCAGCCACAANGACCCCTGAGGGACACCACTTGTCACTGGTCTCCAGGTGGACATTGTGCCGTTGATCGCCACTCTCTGGGTTCGACCATCCAGCCAATTCCTTATCCAGCGAGTGGTCCATCCATCAAGTCCATGCTTTTCCAGTTTGGTGACCAGGATGTCATGTGGGACAGAGTCAAATGCTTTACTCAGGTCCAGGTAGATGACATCAGCTGCCTTTCCCTTGTCCACTGTCGCTGTGACTTCATCATAGAAAGCCACTAAATTTGTCAGGCAAGATCTGCCCTTGGTGAAGCCATGCTGGTTCCCACCAATCACCTCTGCTTTGTTTTCCATTTGCCTTAGCAGGACTTTCAGCAGGATCTGCTCCATGATCTTGCCAGGCACAGAGGTGAGGCTGACTGGTCTGTAGTTTCCAGGGTCAAATGGAAGATATCTTAGTGGCAGAGAAGCTGAAACATTTGTTTCCTCAATAAAATATACTTCAAAATTTAAAGAAGCCCAAATCAAAGTCTGGTCAGGGTACTGGCAGAGGTCTTGGTCATACCTTCTGAAGCTACCACCTGAAGGTGAAAAGCTCAGCTGTGTGCTGTGCTTTAGCTTTGTACATTTAAGTGATGGCCTAAGGGCTTCTGAGAGACTCCCAGCATCACATTTTTGCTTTAGTGGAGACTGCTGCACTCAGAGGTTTTAGCTAAAAAAAATGGGGCAAGTACAGCTTCAAAATCGAGGTGATTTGGACTCTGCCAAGCTGGAGCTCATGGCAGGTCCTCCCTTTGCTGGTGGTTGTACTCAACATGAGCTACAGTTACCAGGAGAGGTGAGACAGGAGAGGAAACCCACCCTGAGCTTCCTGCAGCCATCCCATCTGCTCCCTCTGGCACTGGGGATGGATTCCCATTTTATCACATCTTCCTTGCTTTTAGAGTTCAGGATGAATGCATTCAGGACAGAAAAGCAAGCCTAGGTGTAGCTTTCTGCTGCTTGTAGGAGGAGCTGGCTACAGTTCAGACTGTCCTCTGATTGCTTTCCACACATGTTGCTGATAATCTCTAATCCTGGTGGGTGAATGTCTGCTTCCTGTAGGTCTAATTAATTTACCTGTCCCTCCTTACCTCTATCTTGTCTCATTGTGATTCAACAACACATTTTAGGGTTGTTGGGGGGAAACCTCATTTTTCCTAGAGAGAGCTTAGAGGTTTGTTAGATTTTCAGGGGAAATGTGTGAGCTTTACTGACAGGAGTAAACCAACCAAGCAAGTTAGTGGCAGAGCTGAGATGTTAGCTTTGTGGCTTTTGTCTAGCAGAGCCTGAGCAGCATTTGATGTGCAGACATGTTTTCAGACATTTCTCATAGAGAAGGTGTTGGCAGGTCTGTTGTTAACACCCTTGCCTTTAGGCCAAACTATTGAAAATTCAAGTTCAGCTTGAATCTCATTTCAATGGCTGCATCTGATGGGCTAAAAAAAAATCTCGTCCAACTCTGGCCCTTATTAGGAGTTTAATCTGAATTGCAGCCAAGGCCAAATAAGAGAGAGGGCAAGGAANGAAAAAAAAAAAAAAAAGGAAAAAAAAAGTCAGTAAAATGGAACCAGAAATGTGCATCTAATTTGCAGTATTCCTCTGCAACCTCCATTCAGCCTCCTGTCCGTGTTACGATGCAGTTTCTAAGTACAGGATCCCATATGGCTTTTGCTGTGGCAGCATTGCCCTCACTCCTTGGGGTGACCCAGTGAATGAAGGGCGAATGGAGTGGTGTGTGTAGGACATCTGCCCTGCATGGTGGAGGATTTGCAGGGAAGAGAGAGAGGCAGATGATGGAAAAATAGCAGTGGCTAAGGAGCTGGGATCCCTGCTCTGCTCCTGCCGCAGGGCTCGCGTATGGCGCCAGGTAAATCGCTTTTTGTGCGCGGCGAGGGACTCGATTTCCTGGGTCCCCAGGCTGGGGGTTTGCTGCAGAAGAGCCAAATGCTCCTGCTGCAGCTGGTGCCATGGGAAGTTGTACATCAAACACGTGAAATGCTGCTTGGTGCTATTTGTTTTTTCAAAAGGGAGCTGTGGGCTGATTCCAGGACTGGATGCCCAGAGCTTCTCTCTACCTCTTCCCTTTGGCTGTGAGGTGGAGGCGTCGTGAAGGCAGCTCTCTAGGATTTAATGAAAATAAATCCAGGATGGTTTGAACTCTCTCCCAGCCTGCAGTGGCAAAGATGCCTTCATTTCTACCTTGAACAGCACAGGAAAAGTGAAAAGGACTGAGTGCTGCACATGAGCACCAGTCAGAAACCACAACTGGATAATTCCTCACTTGTTGAGCATCTTCTATTCTTGGTTCTGACTGCGTCAGGACTGTGCACACAAGTGGTATGTGGCTGTCTTGTTAAAGACCCTACATGAGCTGGCCAGATTAAAGTGACAGAGAGAAGTTTTCTGCAGCACATCCTAGCATTTCAGGCCTTGGCAACTGTTGTATTTTCTTAACACAGCCTTTCAAATCCAATATGGTATAAATTACAGGGGTGGGTGAGTGAGGAGTTGTGTGTGGAGGGCACAGGCATTGCACTGCAGCAAACCTTACAGGGAGGAGGTCAAACAGCTCTACCCTAAAGGTGGGAATTTGCATTTCTGACCTGTAGCAGAAAATGGGAGGAGTTTGGATCATCCAAGCAGGACCACGAGTGTAGTTTAGGCTGCTAACACCAAATGTCTGCTGTTGGATTATCTGAATTTGGGTTAGGTTTGATCTTTAGGTCGGGCCACTGCTGTGTGCTTCTGTGCCCATCAAAGACAGAGGTTGAGGAAATGGTTTTCCCTGTGGTTTGTGGAACTCTATACTGTCGTCTGTCTCTAAGGAAGATGTGACGCACGACGGCTCTGCAGCTCGATGGAGAGGCACGCAGCGGTGGATGCCGTCACAGGGATGCTCCAGCAAGAGGCTTGCAAAGCTGAGAGGCAGTGAGCATCCCTCTGCCTTCTGCAGTACCCTTTGGACTTTGTACCAGCTTATCTCCTTCCCCTCAGCACAGGGATTAGGAGCTGCAAAGCTCTCTGCAGGAGGAGCAGTGTGTTTTGTACCAGCCTGGCAGGAAGAGCCCTGTCAGCCGCGCTGCTGGGAGGAAGGGCTGCGCTCAGCCCTGCTCCTCCGGCACCCTGCGAGGTTTTGAGCACAGCTCGCTTAAATCAGCAGACGTTGTCAGGCATGCACAGGCAAAAGCTTGCTCTAATTCACTAATTACAAAAATTCCTGGCAGAAGCTCCCTGTGAGTCAGCTACAAAAAAATTATTTGGGGGGAAAAAAAGAGTTTCTGGTGTTAGGCTAGCTTTAAGAAGGGCTTTCTGTAATCCACTTGGTCATCCAGCTTTGGCTCACCGTGTCCTTGTCTGGAGAGAGTGGGGATGGGAGCAGCAGAACAGTGAAAGCCCAGGGGCTTGTCCCATCCTCCCTGCAGCTGATGTGTGGCAGGGAGGCATGGATGGATGGATGGATGGAGAGGGAGTTTTTTTCCCACTTCCATAGGAGGGCTTCCCAGCCTGGGAGCTGGCGTGGCTCTGGTTTGCGAACTGGGGTAAGGCAACCTCTTCACTGCCAGCCCTGAGGGTGGAACGAGGCTGCTGCTGCCTGCTGAGGGTTTGTGTTTGCTGTTTGGCTCACTGCACACACTGACCAGCATGGGGAACCACGGAAGGCTCAGGTCTGGGCAGGTCTTGAATCCACACGGGGGTTGGCAGCACTGTCTCCTAGGGAAGCTGCCTCTTTTGTTGTTTTTTCTTTGTAAACGTTGGATCCTGTTTTATTTTTGTTACAAACCCACATAACTAATTTCCCTTGGAATCTTTTGCAGGCGTCTGCCCTCAGTGTGTTTTGGCCTCACTGCCCAGTGCTGATTTTGAATCCCAGTCCCAGTGGACTGGGAAGATTTTAGAATTAATGCCAATTGTGTTGTTTTTTTTTTTTTTTTTAATAGAATCACAGTGTCTGCCTGTGGGTTTGAAACAAATATCCTTGGCTTTATGTTTTGCCTGCAAGCAGGCAGTACCTAAAGAGTGTGCAGTCAGTAAGAGCCCTTTGGTAGGAAGGGAGTATTTCCCCTTTGTCAGAGGCTTTGTATGTCTTTTTGTAACCCAGTGTGTATCTCCTCGACCCTGCTGCTTTGCCCAGCTGTTGTGATCCAGTGCAGCAGGCAGGATCTGTGCCTTTTCACGGGGCTGTGATGCAGGCTCCCAAGGGAGGTGTATGGCAGCCCCATCAGTGAGTCACTTAAAATTACACCCGGGGAATATGGAGTAGGAAACAGTCTTGCCTAGTGTCTCTGAGAATGGATCCATCTTCACAGAGTTGACTTCTCAGCTCTCTCTGCTTGTTCTTGGCACACATTTGTGCAATGTTTTCTGCCTCCAATGGTTCCCTTTTCACTTTTGTGCCTGGTTTTAAGATGTGGCTCTGGAAGCAGAAGGTAATTTCCCAGGATGTAACACCATCCCTTTGATCCCGACCTTCCCTTGATTTCCCTTCCACAGTGCCTTTTGTAATACAGCCTCACAGCCTTCCTCTGCTGCCGCTCTGCCTTGCTGACCTGCCGGCACAGGTTTCTGGCAGGAAGGTGCTGAACATCTCTGCCCACTGCTCGTCTGCCAACGTGGGCACTGTGGACCTTGGCATCTTCCACAAAACACTGAGCTCAGCCTCTCCAAACTGCCGTGTCTTGCCCAGGAGAGGCTGGGATCCAGGATGGCTGCTTTCCCAGGAAAAAGCAGTCTGCTGCCTGCCCCAGCAAAGCTGCCAGCAGCCCCTCACAGCCAGGTGTGTGTGCGTGTTACAGTGACTCTTCTTCAGGTGCTTCTCAGCATTTACAATACCAAAAACTCCTTTGGGCAGCACTGAGCTGTCTGCAAAGTTGCTCTTGTTTGGACTTGGATTTTTCACACACCATCCTCCGAGGAGCTGTTAGGAAGACACAACTTCTGGTGTCTTCTGATGCCTGGAGCACTCAGCTGTACTTTTTATAGTCCTTTTCTCTGTGGTCAGCAGTTTTTACAGTTGTTTTCTCTTTGCTGTTGTTCAGTGTCAGTAAAGAAGTTTAAAGTTGGTCTGATAGATAATCTAAAGTATTAGCAAGGAAGTGAAAAGCGAGCAGCAGACTGCTGTGATGGTAGCAGGAGGAACACCCAGGGCAAGCAGTTGATATTAGTGTCAAGGAAGGGCAGTATAAACCTGCTGCTAGTCTGAGGTGGGAGAGTGAGGCAGAAGTCCTGAAAGCAGAGTTGGGCTAAATGATCTCAGAGGTCTTTTCCAACCTGGTTAATTCTGTGATTCTGTGAAATACAGCTTTTAGCTGTGACCTGTGCTGATAGCACTCTTCAGCTGGACTGTACACTCTTCTACTCTGCCCTGGTGAGACCACACCTGGAACACTATGTCCAGTTTTGGGATCCCCAGTACAAGAGACACAGGGACTTGCTGGAAAGAGCCCATCAGAGAGCCACAAGGATGATTGGGGGACTTGAGCATCTCCCCTGCAAAGAGAGACTGAGAAACTTGTGGCTGTTCAGTCTGGAGGAGAGAAGACTGTGAGGAGATCTAATCAATGTATACAAATATCTGAGGGGTGGGTGTCAAGTGGAGGGAGGCAATCTCTTTTCACTGGTCAGCAACAATAAGACATGGAGCAACAGCTACAAACATGAGGAGAAACTTCTTTACAGTGAGGGTGACAGAGCACTGGAGCAGGCTGCCCAGAGAGGTTCTGGAGTCTCCTCTGGAGACTTTAAAAAGACTCCTGGATGCGTTCCTGTGTGAGCTACCCTAAGGGATCCTGCCTTGGCAGGGAGCTTGGACTTGATGATCTCTAGAGGTCCTTTTCAACCTCTGAAGTTCTTTGATTCTGTGGATCTGCACAAAGCTTCCCTAACTGAGGAGCTGTCTGTATCCTAGAAGAAGAGCTGTCTATATCCCAGATGAGGCTTTTCTTTATTCCTTGGAATCCAGAGTTTTCAGAGCACGTGTTGGCCGTGCAGACTCTCAGCTTTGCCATAAATCTGTGTTTTGGCAGTGCTTGTCCAAATGCCATATTATCCGGTTAGGAATAGCAAAGGATTCTGTTTTAATCCCCTATCTATTTATGGACTCCCTTGGGGAATACCTTGTAATATTCTTTTGAATCTACTGAAAGGTAACCACAACAACCCAGTGCTGCTCATGCTAAATCTTTCCAGTGGCCCTCCTATAGGGCTGCAGAGAGGGAAGGGAGGGGGATGAGGTTTCAGCTTGCAGGTCTGAAATAGCATTGTTGGGGCTTTAACAATCTGCTGCTTCCTTATTCCCCAGATTCAGAACAGAATCTGGGACCTGTGCTTATTTTCCTACAAATGGACTGGGTTTGGAGCTTTAACTCTCTCCTTTCATATGCAAGTGCAGACTTGGAAAGGGTTATTTTGTATTGTTATCTGTAGCAGCACCTCTGTAGGATTTGCTGAGTCTTTCCCTCCTGCTTCATAACTGTCTTCACAAAGTCAGGTCCTGCGTATCTGGGTGTCCCTGTTGGCACAGAAGTGGAGGAGTGGGCAAGGTGCCAGTGTGCCAGATGGAGCCTGGAAGCATTCGTGGAGCTGCTGGCTCAGACCTTCTTGATGCCCTTCAGCAAACTGAGCAAGCAGCAAGAAATGACCCAAGCAGAGCTGCTCTCCTCTTGTGGAGTTGTAGTCCAGTGCCACACATGTGAAGTGTTTAACCTTTGGTCTCCAGCTCTGCCCTGCAGACGGAGCAAATCCTCACCACTCTAGGTGGGGTCTCACCAGAGCAGAGTAGAGGTGTTCAAGGCCAGGTTGGACAGGGCCTTGAGCAACTTGTTCTAGTGGAAGCACCTGGCCAGGGCCTTGAGCAACTTGTTTTAGTGGAAGGTGTCACTGTCCATGGTGGGCAGATTGGAACTGGATCATCTTTAAGGTCCCTTCTAACCCAGCCCATTCTATGATTAGTATTTCATATCGGTTTTTCTACAGGAGAAGAGATGCCTCTGAGGTGTCCCTGTTTTCACTTCTGGACCCAGTGACTTCTTGGAAACCATGGGGAGGGAAGGAAGGAGTCTGCATCTTCAGCTGGTTTTGCTCTTCCCTTTTAGTACAAAGAAATTGCTCCCCAAGCTTGGGATGATTTTTGTACAGACTTTTTCTCGAGTCCTGAGTTTCTGAACCTTTATTTCCCACCTAGGGAATGGTTTGGATTGCCCTTGTGCATCCTAATTCCTGGGTGATTTCTGCAGTGTATCAGTGCTAGCTTGTCAGCAGAGGCTGGGAGTAAAAGGCTTTGTAGTGTGCTGCTTAGCTGGCTGTATAAACATGAGAAAGTACCAGCTTTTTAACTGGCTTACTCACATGGCTTTCCTCTGCAGAGCTTTAGCCAAAACACTCCACTAGATAAAAGGGACACTGAGAAAGTCCAGGTCAGGCAGAGACTGTCTGAGAAGGAGGTAGAACATTGATCTTTGTTTTAGTTTTACTTTTGTTTCTTACAGCTTCTCAGTAAGAGCAGGGAATGAGGATAAATGGTTTTCATCTCTTGGTGGTCAAAGATTAAGATGGATGAGGCAGTGGGCTGCCTGGAAGAAGCTGTTAAGTAAGAGCCCAGCTGTGTTCCCCCTCTCTTACATCTTGGATGAAGTTGGCTTCATGCTTCCTGCTTCCCAGGAGCCCTTCCCCATGCTCCTCCTTAAATATCTGAGCTGGTGAATGATTGCTTTGAGCTTTCTGAGCGCTTTGAACTAGAATAAATGAGAAGGGCTCTGGGGATGGGGCCTCTCATCAGTCATTTGCCTTTCACCTCTGAGGACAGGAGGTTGCTTCAGGTGTGGCATTAAATGCACAGAGTTTGGTGCCCCTTAGGTCACGTCCTGCTAAGCCTTCCTGAGCTGCTGGATGTTTGCTTTAGCTGGGGCAGATCTGAAAAACCAAGAATTTGAGATCTGAGTGTTGTCCCGTAGAGTTTGAGTAAAGAAAGGATGAAGGAGGCTGTAGATAAGAGGCAGTGTGGGTCTGGGCTCAGCCTCTGGGATTTTAAGGTCTTCCTTTGGCATTCTTCACGCAGTTTTCCACAGAACAGGAGCATCTCATCTCTATCCCAGATTCAAATCTGCAGGAAGAAGTTTCTAGGAAACTTTGAGCAATATTCTGGTTTTGGGAGGGCACAGGAAGGATGAGCTGCTGGGAAGCAGTGGGATTTTGGAGCTGGTGTCTGTGTGAGCAAAGGCACAGTGCTCGTTGTGGGGGGTCTACCACAGCATCATCACATTTTAGGTATTTAGTGAATTGTGTTTGTCAGAGTGGGGTTACCAGAAGCGCCTGTGGAGTTGGAAATGCAAGAGGCTTGGCTAGGGGAAATGGTTGTGTCAGAGCCCTGATGTTTTGCCCTGTTCATGAGGAAAAAAAATCCCTGTTTGAGGTAAGGCAGAAGGTGTTGTTGTTTGGCAGTTGTGCATGCCATGATCTGGTCTCACTCCACATGTTAATTGTGCTGGGATAGAGCTGCAATGGGGCTGGTTCTGCTCTGCTGTGCAGCAGCTCTTGTCCCTGCCCCGGAGCAGCTCCGCCTCGCAAATCCTTCCTTTCCTGCTGCTCTGGTCAGTCTCTCATGGATGATTGAGAGGCTTCTGGTGTCCTTGCACAATGCTCTCTTAATGTCCTTTTGTTAATGAGTGTCTGAAGGAGCTGCTGGCTGGGGAGGGAGTGTTGGGGAAGTGCTCAACTTTGTGCCCATTGGGTGGGGCTGCCATAGCTGCTGTTGAGTTCTGAACACCCTAAGAATTACCTACAGAAACACATCACTGCTGGCTGCTGCTGCTGGAATAGCTTCTGGTTGGCATCCTTCCTAGTGTCACTAAGGTGACCACAGCTTGAAGAGCTCTCTCGTGGCTCTTTACCCCAAGCCAAAAGCTTTGGGCTAGGGAGAAGCTTGGTGGGTACAGGCAGGTCGTGCAGGACGTCGAGCACTGACCCTCTGGTGCATGGTGGGGTGGCTGCCTTCCTGGTTTTCCTGTCCTTTGATGTGCTGTGGGTTTGTAATGAGCACCTGCCCTTTAAGAGAAACCAGATTTGAGTCATAAAGTTGAAAAAGAGAGGGAGCAATTTTGCTTAATCATTTTCACACAGATCCACAGGCGTTGCTGTGAGAGCGAGCGGCATCTGGTTCAAGGGCAGCCTTGGCTGCTTTGAGCTTTCCTTCAGTCTCAGGCAGAGATTGATGTTCCAGATGCTGTTCCCAGCAGTAGGATCAATGGCATGCTCATTCAGACTTTTCATTTATTAAAGGGGGAAAAAAGAAGTGGATTATACTTTTTAAGATGATCTGAAGTATCAAGGATCTGTCAGCTGCCTTTTTCCAGAGCAGGGCACTGCAAATTATTTTCATGTTTCTGGACATTGCTCTGAAAGCAGAAGGAAGTCAGCTGCTTGCCTTTCGGTGCCTTGGTATTCACCCATGCCCTCCCCCCAGCTTCTAGTCACTGCAAGTCCTACTGATTTCTTTATTCCAAACACAAAGCATTCATTCCATGGAGAAAGGATGTAAATGAAGTCATGCCCCTGTGTCCTGCAGAGCTGCACAGCCTGTCCTGGTGTGTGCTTTCTGGGTGTCTCCAAACTTACTTCTGTCTGTGGGAAGATGACTGAGTGACAGGGAAAGTGCTGGAGAGCTTTGGGGGTTTAGTTTAAATGTGATGAAAATGCAAGGCCGCTGCTGGTCGTCCTGTCAGCTGCTGGCACCCACCGAGGCAGCTGGGACAAGGGCTGCCATGGTTTGTCCAAAGCAGGCTTCTCGTGTGCCATTTACCTGTTGACTATCAGTGGTGCTCTGAGAGCCTCGTGGTGGTCAGTGTGTTGCTTTTGAGGCAGGGAGGCCCTGGGACAGGCCAGTGTCACTTGCCAGAGTCCCTGGATATGGCAGGATCTCTTTCTGTGTCACCACAATTAATCTCATGGGAATGAGAACCCTCAGTCACTGCAGCAGCTCTCTTACCTGCTTTAATCATAGAATGGTAAGGTTGGAAGTGACCTCAAAGATCGTCTAGTTCCAACCCCCCTCCATAGGCAGGGACACCTCCCACTAGTATAGGTCACTGAGATTACAACTCCTGTGTTTTCCTTGGAATGCTATGACTCCATCTGGTTCCTGACATCATGCTCTTTGGCTGGAAACTCTCCTGGAATGAGAGTTTCTGATGGTCAACCATAACAGTCACTCACCAAGAGAAGCAACAGCATCTTGTCCATCTCAGGAAGAGTTTGTTTGGCTCCTGAGATGGACCCCAAAGCCCATACTTGGCTGTGGGTGGTGGGAGCAAATCTGTTGTCTTGGCCAGGGTTGATGTCACAGGTTAATTTTTTGCCCATTCAAGGTCTGCACAGTGCATGTGATACAGGATGGGGGTTGAAATCCACAAAGCAAACTAGAATTAAGCTGAGGCTTTTGTTCTTATTAGTGTAAAAACATAAAATCTGGTGTTTCTGATGTCTCTAAGGAGAGAGGGAGAATTAACTCCTGGAGAACATAACCAGAGGATACTTAAAAGGCAAATTGTTCACATACTTTCTTTAACATTTGCATGAGTGTAGGAAAAGGTCACCGGAGCTGCAGAGCCTCCTGCTCAGATCCTTGCCTGCCGGTGGCTGATTGCAAGAGCCTGTTGCTAAGTGTTCCTGGAAACAGCAAAAAGATGAAGCAAGATAATTGAACAAAAAAAGGAGAGAGAGGGAGGAGAAATCTTGGAGCTTGCAGCCGAACCACAAGGCTGCCAAACAAGATGAGTATGTTGGAGTTCAACTTGGTGGCTTCATTTAGTCAGTTGTGAACCCAGGGGTGAAGAGGTGACCGAGCCTGGAGCTTTGGGGCAGATCCTTGGAAAAAGCCTCTTGGATACAAGCAGATCATTTCTTGCACTTCCTGTGGCTCATCCAACTCCTAACATCTTGCTTCCTAACATTGAGGCTGCAAAGGGGACGGGAAAGCAAACTCTGCTCTTTTCCTAGATAAAATCTCTGTTCCTGCAGGGTGCATTTTGGGATCCTCTTTTGGCTGGTCAGCAGTCGCAGAAAGCAACAGGATAAAAGAAGAACACAAACAAACAAATCCGGAGCATGACTAAAACCCAAAGCCTTCAACTCCAAATGGCTTGAGGACTGTTTTCTGCCTGTATCAGGTCAGGCTTCCCTCTGAGGAAACCAAGTGATTGTTTGGTATGGTACAGGAGCAAACCAACCCCTCATGCAGCCCCTTTTTATTGCTGGAAAGACAAGGAAGCAAAACATCCTCCTAAACTTTGGTCTGTCTCTAGCTGAAGCTCTTGTAAAAACACCAAACTTTCTCCATCTCTATGGATTGAATTCCAGGAAACAGTTTTAATAACCATTTCAGGAGTGATATTTTATCATCCCATAGCATTTTACAAACTTTGCATATAGTAACAGCTGAAGTACAGCCACATCTAAGGCAGGTCACTGCCAGCACACAGCAGGCTTTGGTGCTCTGTAAAAGAACACAGGATCAGCTCTTCCTTGAGCACAGAATTCCTCTTATTCCCACCAGAATTCCTCTTCTTCCCAACCAAAAAGATGAGGTGGCACTCTTACCATCCAACCCTCTGCTTCACCTTCCGATTCTCCGTCTACTCAAAGCCTTGGTGGCAGAGCTGGCAGCGGGCATCCTCGCCTCGCTGAAGCCTGCCGTTTCCAAACCTCCCCTCCAGCTGGGGCTGGCTGTCAGTGGAGGGAATTAATACAGCACATCTTATCTGACATTTTGAATGTGCCCATGGGACTCAGTGTGGCATCGGTTCCTGGCAGCAGCCTCTCGCCTTGCCTCGGCTGCTTCACACTGTGCCCGATGCCGCCTCACACCGGCGTTCAGAGCTGCCTTCCCGGTGCTGTATTTCAGCCATGTGCTGACTCACAGCCTCTTGCTCCTTTGAGAAACTCTATATTTTGTGTCTTCCATCAATCAAGTCAGGACGTGGCTGCAGCTTTTGACCTTGCTTCTGATTTATCACCGTCCCCGTTAGCCTTTGTAATTGGCTCGGCGGCTGCGAGGCTTGCGGCTCCAGCCTTAAAATAAAGAGGAGGCAGCCACAGGCTGCTGTCTCCTGCCTGCCTGCTCAGTGGCTCTGGAGCCAGAGGCCTCTGGTGTCTCAGTGCTGGGTTTTGCACGATGGATCAGGTTCCCTTGCCCTGCACCTGGCCTACCATGTGTGTGTGTCATAAGCCCCACATCCCCTTGGCCCCATCTGCGTGGCCCCCTCCGGGCTTGCCCAGCTCTGGTTGTCCCTCCCTGTCCCAGCAGCTGGAAATGGCTTTTGAAAGCATCTCCATGCCCGGCCCAAACCGCATCTCTGCTCTTTCCCCTAGCCCTCCCAATTTCCCTGTCCCTCACAGCTAATGCCATCAGCTTTGCTGGAGTACAACCTGCTGGGAAAGCCTCTCTTGCAAAGGAGCAGCTGGGTGGGAAAATGATTTCTTCAACTTCCCACCTGCTTCTCTGAGATGTTTGTGCATCTGAGCTGCAGTCAGCGTTGTTCTCCTCTGGTTTTCAGTGTGTGCAGGTGGTTAGCTGCAAACATGGGACTCATGGTGGTGCTTTCCTGTTCAGAGGTGGATCTCAGGCAGGTTTCTGTTTCCGGTCTGTGCAACCAAGGGGCTGAGTTTTACTTTGGGGAGCAAGAGGAAGAGAAGTGCTTGACAGGGCAGTGCTTTCCAGGCAGCCTGGCCCGTTCCATTTGTCCTGTGTCACAAGTTAATCTGATGATCACCACTGCAGGGCACCCAGCTCTGGCTCAGGCCCCCATGGTTCTTGGGAAGTGGGTTAAGGGGACACACAGAGGCCCTGGGGGTGCATCATCACCAGTGGATCAGCCCAGAGCAGTTGTGGTGATGGGATGTTTGTGCAGGATGGACTCTACAGCTCCAGAGGAGAAAGCTCTCCAAGTACCATGGCTGTGCTGGTCAATGTGGGCTGTGAAGCAATTCCTCCACCACACTAAAAGCCAAGGAGGAGCAGGCTAACTCAGAGCTGCCACTGTTGGGGATTGCTCTTTGTGGCTGGAGCTTGAGAGCATCTCAGTCTGGTTAGCTCCTGAAGTATCTTGACCTGAATGGTTGCAGAGTGAATCCCTGGAGCTGTGCCACCCTTCCTAGGCTGTGGGCAGAGTCCCCTGCTTGTTCTGCACACAAAGCCCAGAGCTGCTCTGGCAGCTGGGCTGTGAGCAGGCTGTGGTTATGGCCTCTCTAGCTCTGCAGCTGTGTAACCTTTGGAGAAAATCCTCCTGCAAACCAGGAGAGCTGCCAGACTCAGATTCAGTGCTGTCAGCTCTGGGCTGCTGAGATGGAGATGGCTGTAGGGAGGGGCAGACCAACCTGAGATCAGCTGGGGTAACACGGTTGGTTTAAAATAGTCTGTTTGCAGCAGTGCAAGTGCTGGCTTTACAATGAAGTGTCAGCAGTGATGCTGTGGATGAGAAATTGTATTTCTGGAGGACAGGTCTTCTGAGAAATGGCTGGGTGAACTAGGGTTGTTTAGTCTGGAGAAGAGGAGGCTGAGAGGAGACCTCATTGCTCTCTACAACTCCCTGAAAGGAGACTGGAGTGAGGTGGAGGTTGATCTCTTCTCCCAAGTAACCAGCAGTAGGATGACAGGAAGCAACCTCAGATTGTGCCAGGGGTGTTTTAGGTTGGATATTAAGAACTTTTTTTTAACTGAAAGAGTGATCAGATGTTGGAACAGGCTACCCAGGGAGGTGGTGGAGTCACTATCCCTGGAGGTGTTCAAGAAACATCTAGATGTGACACTTGGGGACCATGGTTTGATGGGTTGACAGTTGGGCTTGATCTTAGAGGTTTTCTCCAACCTCAATGACTCTATGATTTCAGAAGACTGTTTGTTATGATCACATTTCCCACCTGGTGGCTCTGTCAGCAGCAGTGGGCACAAGAATGTATTTGCTGATGTCTCAGTAGTTTTAGAATCATAGAATCATAGAATGGTGAGGTTGGAAGGGACCTCAAAGATCATCCAGTTCCAACCCCCTGCCATAGGCAGGGACACCTCCCACAAGCACAGGTCACTCAAGGCCTCCTCCAACCTGGCCTTGAACACCTCCCTGGGCAACCTGTGCCAGTGTCTCACCACCCTCACTGCAAAGAACTTCCTCCTAACATCCAATTTCAATCTCCCCTCTGCCAGTTTAAAGCCATCGCCCCTCGTCCTGTCATTGCAAGACCTTGTCAATAGTCCCTCCCCAGCCTTCCTGTAGGCCCCCTTCAGATGTGTGAGGGATGTCCTGGTGCTGGTATGTGCCAGGGAGGTGACTGCTTACAAGGCTGCCAGCACTGTGGCATCCTGCAGGCCTGGCTCCCCTGGGTGCCTTACAGTGCTAACAAACACTCCATTGTTCCCCAGCATTTTGCTGATCTGATTGTGTGAGGTTCCCTTTAGGCTTAACTGCTGAAAACCAAACAGAAACCACACTGATACCTCATTGTGTGCACTAAACAAAAAGAAAAGAAAAAAAAAAGATTCCTGATTTCCCTGTGGGTTTGCAAAGCCTTTGTGTTTGGTGGGAACTGTGTACACTCGAGGCTCACCAGAAATGTTTGTTTCTTGATGATTTGGGTTTGCAAGGAGCTTGACCTCGAGATTACCACCAGCCCCATACCAGCTGCTCCGAGGGAACGGCAGCAGCAAAGGCGGTGGGTAGGAAATCCAGGCTGTGATGTGTGGTGGCTCTGGCAGCTGTCCTGCTGCCAGTGACAGGTGAGGCTTGGGACCAAGAGAGAGCCTGAACTTTGCTTCAGCATCCCAGACTGCTGCTCCTCGCCTTCCCTATAAATAGATGGAGAAATATCCTTCCCCCATAGACAGAGAGAAGTTATTAATTTTTTTTTCTCATTACCTCTATATTTACATAGCTGTTTCTTACTCAGTGCTGGTCATTTGGGGGTGTAATTTATGGGGGCCATGGATGATATGCTTTTACTTGTGTCTAAAATTTTCCCACACTTTAACTCCCTCCTTCCTCACTGCTTTTTATGTCTTTGTCTTGCTGTCTCATGTACCTACCAGAAAAGCATGAAAAAATGCCTGTGAAAGCAGGTAGCAGAAGGTGGGCTCAAGGTGCTGGCAGACCCCTTGGGCTCTCTACTCATCTTTGTGCAAGCCCTGTGCCCTCTTTCTCCTGAGGGTGAACAGAGAGTGCTTGGCCCAGAACTGCAGGAAGAGAAGTCCTTGTGGAGTATCTCGAGGTGCTCAAGTGCAGGCTTAGTTTATGAGGTAGCACAAAGCATAGAATCAAAGAATTGCTTTGGCTGGAAAAGACCTCTAAGATCATCAAGTCCAGCAGTAAAATCCAACCATCTCCATGCACATGGAGAGTAAAAAGACACTTCTTGGAGGTGCACAGAGGTTTATTTCCTAGTGCTGGGTGTGATGCACAGAGGTTTATTTCCTAGTGCTGGTTGTGATGCTCCATCTGTAGACTCCATATCACCTTCAGGCTGTTGAATACAATTTGAGGAACACCTGGGAGAGGAAAAAAAAAAAGTTTATAAAAGACAAAAAGACATCTTTGTAGTGTTGACAGACCAACCTGTCTTGTAGCATCCTCCCTGCATGATTTGCTGCCTCTGTTATCTGTGTGTTTAGACAAATGCTACTTCACCCTGATCCTGGGATCAAATCAAGCTGCCAGCCCAGCGCTGCTTTGAAACTTGCACATCTGAAACAACCAGGCCACCTCCTGTGTCAGCTCCAGGCCCTGGGGCTTTGCTCTCCATAGATCATGTTAAACTGCTCTTCAGTTCTGCTCAAATTAAATGTTTTCCTATCAGATGTGGGCTGTGGAGGATCCAGCCTGTCAGCCTGTATGTGTGTCAGGAGGAGAGGAGGCAGCCTGTGCTCCCAGCCGGGGGAGCCTGTGCCAGCCATATGCTGCTTTGCCCTTAGACAAAATGCTCAGCTCGCAGTCCTTTGGGCAGCTTAGCCCAGGAGATTGCAAAAAGCAGCGATGCCAGTGCTGGGTGATCAGGGTGGTAAGCGAAAGAAAATGGGAGAATGCAAACAGGGCCAGGACACGAGCTTGGGCTGGCCCAGGTCCCCCAGCCTGAGGCTTTGGCTGCAGAGCTCCTCAGGGGAACAAAGAGTAGCCCTCCGCAGGCGGCTGCCTTGCCAAAAACCCCGCAGAGAGGATTTCCTTCCACTTCAGCTCCAAAGCTTTTGCTGTTGCCTTTCATGGTGGGGAAGGACAAAGCCCAGGGTTGCAAGCTGGCTCCTGCCAGGGTCTCCCCTGCCCCCGTCCCTCCGCGCTGCTGTGGGGCAATGCAGACAGCCGCAAGCTGGCCCATGCTGTGCTCGTCTGCCACCATGGAGCTGCAGCAAGGAGAGGATGGAGGTGACAAGCAGGGCTTTTGGGGTGGTATTGTAGTCCTTGCTTACACGGAGCCACATTGCTGGAACATGACTGGTGGGGGGAGCATACACAGCAGGCCACTGGGGGAAGCTAGTCCTAAGGCTGGTTTTAACTGGGCTTTCTCCCACTCCAGACAGCTTGAGGGCAGAGAGGAATGGTAATGTGGGGGCTCAGCAACCCACCAGTCTGTATGCCTCAGCAGGCCTGGTGCCCTGCGGTATCAGTCTCAGCTGTTTGCATCAGTCTTGTTTATTGCAATTCCAAATTCTCCCTCCTCGGCTCATAAATGTTCTCGGAGCAGACACCTCTCTCACCATTGTATTTTGTAATTAGATTTTGATTTGCTTTCAGAGAGAAACAGCAGCACAATGGACTTTAATGTATCCCAAGCCTCTCTCGGTCTCCTCTGTGTCACAAGGTCAGTTCCTGGCATGCACCATCTGCCCTGAAAGCCTCCTCCCACTCCCTGGCTGCCTGTAGTTCCCGCACTGCATCCCCCTTCTGCCAAGGAGCTTCCCTTGTGCTCGAAGGGAGCAGAGCGGCAAGGGAGGCCTGGAAGAGGAACCTTCCCCTGAGTTGAGCTTGAGTTGCAGGGACAGGCGTGAACTGGATTTAAGTCAACGGGGCGAGGGAGCAGCTTGTTGTTCTGCAGCCCCATTCCTGCTGTCTGCAGAGCCTGGGTGGCCCCTGGTGCTTGTAAACCCTTTAAGGCACAATGTAAAAACTGCAATTTAACATTGCAAGTGAGGACAGAGAGGTCCCCTGCAGTGCTGGACGGTGAGAGCAGAGCGGTGGGGATGGCCATGGCTGTCTCACCAGCCTGGAGCCAGTCTGTATGGTAGAGCTGGGAAATGGGTTCTGCTGGTCTCTGCAGCCCTGGACCAAGGGAGCTTTTCCACCTGAGTGCTGCTTAAGTATTCCTCAGATTCACGTTTCAGCGAGACACAACAATAGCCGAGGTCACGTCTGAGATGGAAACCCAACTGACCTCTCACATGGGCACTCATGGGGCAGCTGGCAAGTGAGATCTACCACTAGAGGAACTGTCCAGGCCCAGGGCACCTTGCCTCCAAGGGTGGATTTTAGAAGAAAAGTGGCATTGCATTTCATTTAGCAGAAAGCAGCAGCCATCCACACTGGGAAGGTGTTCATTACTGTGCTCTCAGCAATCCTCAGGGATCTGCTTTTGAGGTTTTAAAGCAGCTTTGTCTGACTGTCACTGATCAGGGTGGGAACTCGAGTTGCAGGATGAGCAGAGGCAGTATCTGCCCTGTCACGGCCACCGGCAGGTGCCTCTGAAACCTGCACGTGTGCTGAGCAGAGACAGCTCCACGTCCTGTGGAAGATGGAGATGTGGGAGCTTTTATGGTCCGTGTTCACAGAAGCACTGAGAAACACAACCCCCAACAAGGGCAGGAGGACCACTTCCCCAGCAGCCAGGGCTCATTTCACTGCGAGCAGTTGTGCTTCGTCTTTGCCAGCATTAACCACTGCACTTCAGGATTTATGTTAGTAAGTGAATGCAACCAGGGCTGATAAATCATTCAACACAACCAAAAATAGCAGCCAGCAGCTGTTGGGAGCTGGGGATCCCTTCCCCACTGGTACGCGCAGAGCAGGAGGGGATTTTATCCACCCCGGCTGGGTGCCAGCCCTGCACAGAAACAGCCGTGGGCTGCTGGAGAGACCTCTCCTCTGACACCTTTATCTGGAAAAATTACCGTGGCTGTCTGCAAATTTCTCTCCAATGTGCCTCTTGGCCAGGCCTTTCCCAGCCATAAGAGCGAAGGAAATAACCGAGCCAGACATCAGTGGGGAGCAGCTCTGTGATCGCTGCCGAGTGCTGCTGCGTGGCCCAAAGCCTTGGGATCGCCTCAAAGAAGAAGCAATCATTTTAGAGCCTCTCGCAGCTGGTCCTGGATGGAGTCACAGAGGGAGCCCAGGGCTGCGGTTTCCAGGTCCTCCTGGACTGGCGTGGTGATGCTTTATGGAGGGATAGGGTTACTGGAGGAATCTGGTGACTCTGTTTTTTCCACTGGGCTGCTGTACTTTGCCACCTGCCCAGGAGCCAGCGAGGTTTCTGTAACGCCGATCAGCCCAGACAGCAGCATTGTGGGGCTGTATTTCTGCGCTCCTTGCCCGGCAGGCATCCTGGGCTGAGCACTGAGTTTAGCAGGAGCGCAGCTTGAACCCAGGAGCCAGGGGTGCTCCAACAGGATCAGCTGCTTTCAGGCTCAACAGTCTGTAGATGATTTTTGCATCTGTGTTAGCTTTGGCTTGATCCTGAAAATTTGCAACAGCTGTTGGGAAGCAGAGCAGAGATCCCCTCTTTAAATGGACGATCAAATCCTCGGAGTGTAGAGTATGTTATTTCAGTGTCATCCTCTTCACGGCAGGAAAACCAGCTTTTAAAAGTTGCTGAGGCAGCACTCTGCCCTGCTGCCAGAGCTAGCAGCATCCTGCGGGTTCGGAGCAAGTTGTAATTTGCTTTCCACATCCCACACGCAGCCCGACACAGGATCCTTTGCAAGGTGCCAGGCTGTGCAGGTACTTGTACAAAGGGCTCCCCTTTTCTCCTCCTGGGCTCCCCTTCCTGTGTGGACCACAACCAGCAGGTGCAGGAGGAGTTCATCTTCCTTCGAGAACCTGCGTGTGTGTGAACCCTGGGTATTTTAGCCTGAAGAAAACTGCCCACAAGATGGGTTAGGTCATTGTGGTGTTCAGAGGCTTTAGGTGGACATCAGATGGCTTGGCTGGAAGCTGCCAAAGTTGTGGTTTGGTCTGGGAAACCAATAGTGAACTGTCCTATCCAAAAAAAACCCCAGCTTAAATGAGCCAGGGCCTTTTCCTGTCAAGGTTCTGCTCTTTCAGGTCAAACCTGCAAGAAAAGGAAGCAATCAGGCCTCCTTCAGAAGCATCTGACAGGCTTTGGAACACTGAGTCCAGCTGAAGTGGGCCAGGGTGGTGGGAATGGTGGTAGATCCTGGTAGCTGTCCTGTTGGCATGTGCCTTTCATTCCACATCAGCTTTCCTAGCACACAGTAGAGTCTTCCAACTCAACTGCTTTCACTCCAAGCAGCACATTTGGTACTTTCCAATGCAGCCACCAAAATGAACACTTTTAGTGTGTTAGAGTCCATGAATTTGTAACTCAGATACAACTTTTATAACTGGGCTTACAATGGCAACCCAGTTGCAGCTGTCATGTTTGTTGGTTGATGTTGTGTGATGAGTTTCAGTGCTAATCCAGACACATTGCAGTAGTAAGTGCTGCTCAGTGGGTATGGAGCTCTGGAAGGTTTTGTGTGACCCAGGTGGTGGTGTCTGGGAGCTGCATGCTGCTTGCAGCAGCTTTTGCACAGGTGCAAGGTAACACCTGGCAGGTTTTGTGGCTTTTTCTCTCACCCTTGATGTGACAGAGCGTGACATGACAGTCAGCGGGTTCCAGTCTCAGAGCCTGGTGATGGACGTGCTCCCCCAGCAGCTGCAGATGTCATGTTGACCTTTCTTTATGCTTTTTGACAGTTTTGACTCACACCTAGCTTCATGCTTGCTTAAATCCCTCTCCTGTGGACCATCAATGATGAATTGAAATGCTGCCCTCCACTTCATCTAGACAGAGTACCTGGATTGCACGTTACCCATACCATGGACATCTGGGCAGCCAGATTAGGCTCTGCAGTTAGGGCCCATTGGGTGGAATTACACATCCTGAGAAGAACCAGGGCCAGTCGTTAGTGATAGCTGCCAGAGCTGCTGGACCCTGTAGACTGCCTGGAGCCAGCCATGCACTGCTTTCTCCAGTGCTTCTAGTAAGAATAGTTTGGTTTGGTCTTACCCTCTTATCTGGGATGTCCCTCTGAGCACAGTGAGTGCTTGCAGGCTCTGAAGTACAGACTGTGCTGCTTCCCCAGCCAAGGAAAACTGCCATGACCCACCGTAGTGCCCCAGGAGAGTGCTGCCCCTCTGCAGAAGGCTTGGCCAAATGAAGTGTAATGTAAGCTGCTACTTAATGAGAGGGATCCGATTGCTCGTTGTAATTTCCTCATTGTTTGCAACACCCTCTTAAGTGCCTGTGATCCTTATAAAGAGCTTTTCCCCACCCTTTAAACTTCACAGAAGTGGATTTTACCTTCTGTGGTTTGAACACACTCATTGTGAGAGGGCTGGTTTGCATTTAGGTTGAAGTCTCTTTCATTTCTGTGGCCAAAACCGTTTGGCTCACCAATGAGTTGGCTGGTCCCAAGAATGATGTCTATTGGAAACGGAAGGCTGCTGGGCAGGACATAAAACCTTGCCTCTGCTTAGGTCCTAGTAGATGAAAGCAAATAAAGTCATCTTAGCACAGTGGTAACACTTTCCTTCAGACCTGAGAGCCTTTTGCTAACAACCCATTGCAAGCAGCCTGACACTTGTCAGTCAGGTCCATCTCCTATAAAAAGGTAGCACACCTTGTAGCTGTAAAAGGTATGAAAAGAAACACTTAATATAGTGACTTTAAAACCTGGATGTGACTTTCTGCCTCATCTAGCTCTCTGGTGAGATCTGCACATGGCATCGCATCCCTGCCCTCTTTGCCTGGTTCCCAGATCATTCCTATGGTGTTACCTCTATTGTGTCTTTCCCTGACTCCCAAATCATCTGGGAACTGGATTCACGTTCTGGGTGAGATACTGATGAAAGCAGCAGCAGGTTGTGTGAGGCTGTCTCTGGCTCTCATGTTCAAACCTTCCCTGGTGCTGGGTGGGATTCTCTGTCCCTTTCTGGCTGCCTCCTGTGGCTGGGTTCTGTTCTCCAGGCCTGAGCCGGCTGTAAACACCCAGAGCCCAAGGGGCTTAGCAGAGCAGAGCTTGCCTTGGGGGCAGGTGGTGATTCATTTCCTTCCCCTCTGGCTCACAGCAAAGGTTTGGCTTTTGTTTAAGAGTTTGATACTTCACTGCTGGGCTGTTTAGGTTGTAATGTTGGGGAAATACAAGTCAATGTAGTGATCACAGCAGCTTCTCTGTTTGTAGTGGGGAGACCTCAGCTCTGCCACAGCCAACCCACACCTGCAGGCTGGGCTGTGCCAGCAGCTGCCTTCGTCTTGTTCCTCCCAGTCCCAGTGAGCTTCTGTACATGGGTTAAGCTCCAAATTGCCCTGTGCCAGAAGTACATGTTGAGAAACATCAACCCAGGAGCGTGTGACACCCACAGCATTAAGTCACTGGTGTTGTGTGGAGCTGAGCTCACTGCAGAACACGAGCAGCACACAGCAACATCTAGACTGGGACACCCAAACCGTGCGTGTCACAGCCTGCAAAGCTTCTGCCTGTAGCTGGTGGGGACTGCTGAGAGGCTGGCAGCATAGGATGGGTGAGCTGGGCTGTGTGGCCCCAGGCTGGTGTCAGACCCATTAATGTGGTGCTGGGCAGGAATTTGGGAAGGCCCAGTTACAGAAGAATGGTGTTCCTGTGTGTTGGCTGTGTTTTCAGCATGGCTGTGTCTTGGCAGGGCTTACCGGTTTGTTTAATGAATGTTGAAATGGGAGGGGAGGAAACTGCCAGGGAAGCATTACAAATTGCTTCAGAGCAGTGGCATTAAAAGTATTTGTGCTTAGCATGTCTGCTGAACAAAGACCTCAAAGCGTGGTAAATACGATCCTCATTTTACTTGCAAAGAGGCAAATGCAGCAGGAGGAGAAGCTCTACCTGTGCTCACAGGCAGCTCACGGCAGGTGCAAGACAAGTGGTGGTCTTGCCTGTGCTACTGAGGGGATGATGTTGATGGTGCAGGTCTCTGCAAGTAGTGGAGGTCCAGGCTGGGCCCAGCAACTCTGGAGAGATGCCTTCACATGCCTTCTCATGTGGTGCTGAAGTTCCTTGGCTTAGCTCTGACCTCTGGTCTGAAAGATGCTGATGTGCCAAACCCTTCCTCTCCACACTGCCAACTTCACCATTCTTCTCTCCCTCCCCATCTCTCTTACAGCTGAAGCTGTGGAACAAGTACAGAGTCTCCAACATTCCTTCCCTGATATTTATCGATGCCTCCACCGGGAAGGTGGTTTGCAGGAATGGCCTCTTGGTCATCCGAGATGACCCAGAAGGTAAGACCTGGAGCCCTGAATGCCATGGAAACGTGGGCAGAAGCTGCCTTTTCCTTTCAGTTAATCTTTAATTGCCTTGCAGGTGGGGGAGAGGGGGGAGAGGGAAGGAAACAAACAACTATTGTCATACTTCACTGATCGAGGCACTTTATTATTTTCAGCATAACATTTTCTGCATCATTCCTGCCAGATCTTGTGTTTTGGTTTCTTAGCTTGTTGAAAAGAACAAAGATTTCCCCTCCAGGATTTTTGTCTGAAGTGCTAATGAGGAAAAAGTTTGACTAACTGAAACATTAAGTTTGGATTTGATTAAATTTGACTTGATGGAGGCACATAGGCAGACAGACCAAGGGTTCAGGCATCAGAATCCTTCCAAAATATGGAGTGGGACTTGATCACTGACATCACACTCTGTCAGGATAATGAGTTCCCCATTATTTAGAAATGCAACATAAAAATGCTTCTGTTCTCCATTCCTGAGGTTTACTGTGCTGGGGCTTGATGTTTTATCCATCTTCTTCCAATTCACAAAACCCAAAATGAACAAAACCTGTGCCACTTCTCAGAGGCTCCTCAGACCCATCACTGGCTGCTGTAGGCTCTCCATGCCCACATTTTACTGACCCATGGCAGTAGATAGTGAGCGTGGTGACTGAGGCTGTAATTCAGGTGGCAGGAACTGTGCAGCAAGTTGTGGCCTGAGCCATCTGTCATGTTTCCTCCTCTCTGGCTAAGTACAGAGATTGACTGCTCAGGGAGCTGGCAGCAGATGATTCAGAGCATGTGTTTGTGTCTGTACACATACATGCTTGCTTGGGGGTGCAGAGGGTTAGTGGAAGTTTAGTTTATATATAGGCTTTAAAAAAAATACATATATATTAAAAATATCTAATCCATCTTGTACATACCTCTACATAAGGTTTTATAAATAAGTGTGAATGTATATATGTAAAAAGTGTGTGTGTGTATATATAAAAAAGGTATATGTATATATAAAAGTATGTATATATATATGTGTGTGTGTATGTATGTGTGTGTGTGTATATGTATATATATAAAACAGCTGCTTAGCATCAGTAATAGGAAAACAGTCTGACTACATTCCTGAGCAGGTACCACCTTGCCCTCTGTTGTTAAAACAAATGCTGTTGATGAGGACAAGATGCTTCATCATGCACAAAATCAGAGCAGGCTTCATCAAGTTGAAGGTGCTGCAGCTTGAGGGAGGGTGCAGCCTACCTGGGGGAAAAAGAGGCAACTCTAGCTTCAGTGCAGAGCTTGGCTTAATGGTTGGACTTGATGATCTTGAAGGTCTTTTCCAACCTAAATGATTCTACGATCCCCTGTGTTGTTGCAGGAGGTGGGATGGTGCTTCTTTCGGTGGGACTTTAGAAGCCACATGTTCATCTTGCTGGTTTGTGTTTTCTTTTCCCCTTCATCCCAACCCTTCCAGGTCTGGAGTTCCCCTGGGGGCCAAAACCCTTCAGTGAAGTTGTTGCTGGGCCTCTGCTAAGGAACAATGGGCAGACACTAGACAGCAATGCCCTGGAGGGCTCGCACGTTGGGGTCTATTTCTCTGCGCACTGGGTGAGTGGTAGGTGCTTTGCTGGACAGTTGGAGTGAGCCATGGGGTGCTCTTGTTGCAGAGCTCTGTGGGACAATAGAGACCTTGGGCTAGGCCAGCTGGTGGTGAAGCAACTGAGAGGCTGGAGTTGTTGTGGAAGAATCTGCAGCACTGCAGTGGTCTGGGATCCTCAGCTGGCCCTTCAGAAGGGGAAGAGTAGCGAGGCATTAAAAGTGGAAGGGGTTTTACTGCCAGTGTGTGGGCCATAAGCCCCAGCCACGTTCAGGGCTGCTGCCCAGTCTTCTAGCAGAGAGGTCACATCTGTCTTTTTATGGTCACTAGGTCATCTGGGCCTGCTGGGTGTGGGTTTGCCTGTGTGGAGGAGACAATGTCCTTATGCTTGTGTTGTGTTTCACAGTGCCCACCATGCCGAAGCCTCACGAGAGTCCTGGTGGAGTCCTATCGGAAAATCAAGGAGGCAGGACAGAAGTTTGAGATACTGTTTGTTAGTGCAGACAGGTAAGGAGCCTTGCACAAGCTGGGAAGCTCTGAGCATTGCCCATTTGATTTGGGGTAGAACAGGTTGGCTCTGGTGTCAGAAGGCTGCCCAAGTCCTCTGTCCAGCGTGAAGTGCAAAGCAGGGTTAGTGAGGGCAGCATGAGCTAAGAGCAGGCTCTGTCCATGGAGCAGCTTCTGTGTTTTGCTTTGTGGCTTGTAGGTCAGAGGTCTGAAAGATGCTCAAGTTGCTACTGTCACCGTGGGTTGACATTCAGTTGCTCCAGAGAGCCTGAAATATTTTATCAGGAAAAAATGGCACCACGGCCTTCTTCTTGGGTGCTTAATGTTGGTTTACCCTCCTCACGTTGGGTCTGCCATCAGCCCTCACCACTGGGCTTTGGTGGAAGAGATAAAGGGTTTGCAGGATGGGTTGGTAATGGGAAGATGAAAGACCCTGGCAGGCGGTGAGGCTGCACTCTGGATCCCATACCCTGTTCCCCTTGCACAGGTCAGAGGACTCCTTCAAGCAGTATTTCAGCGAGATGCCCTGGGTAGCTGTGCCCTACGCCGATGAGGCCAGACGGTCACGCCTGAACCGCCTCTATGGCATCCAAGGTAGGGAAAGCCTGGCCTGTGCACTGCTCTCCTTTCTGCTCCTTTGCTTGGGTGTTTGCAATGTCTCTGCTTGTTTAACTAAAACAAGAAAACAGCAAAACACAGCACAGTGCCCCAGGCAGAGTCGCTTCATGTTTCTGCTCTCTGCAAACTCGCATTCCTACCACCTGCCAGGCAGGCAGTTAGTTGAAACAGGACTTCCATAAACAACTTAATTCTTCCTGGAAACTTGGAAGCTGTTTTTGGCTTGGATGTTTTTTGCCTAATTACTGATTTATTTATTTTGCTTTTCCTTGCAGGTTTAAATTTCATTTTCTTACTATTTTATGTAATGCAAAGGCAGGCCATTGCTCTCTGCAGAGCCTGAGGAAGGTGGCATCTGGTTTATGTTAGTGACATGAATTACAGGAGAGTGCATGTTTGATGTAAGCCATGGCTTTGCTTTTACTGTACATGCCAGTGCCAGAATTCCAGCAGCCCAGGATGCTGGGAGAAGCAGGGGAGAGACTCCGAGTGGTTTCAAAGAGTCATGGGGATCATAAAAGCACAGAGCAGCCCTCCTGGGGACTGCCACCTTCTTCCTGCAGGGGACAAACTGCAGTGTGCAAGGTGACAGGCTCACAGGAAGGTCTTCTGTAGTACGTAGAGATGCTCCCTGTGGTTAAAGGGTTTTGCTGCAACATGCCTGTTTCTTACCCACTTCCACGTGGCATTGGTGAGGTGGGCACAGGCTGGCAGAGGGTTAATGCAAGGAGGAGGAGTGTTGCCAAAGGTGGCCAAAGGCCTGGGGAAAGTGGCAGGAGAAGTAATAGCTCCTTGGGGTCCTCTCTGAACACCCATTCTGGGGTGAGCTCAGGTGATCAGTTCTGTTGCCCTGACCTTAAACCAAGGATAACCATTTGCCTGCTTTAAGTAACCATCAGTTTGCTACTCAACCACTTTCCCGTGAGGCAAGAGCTTTCCAAATTCATCTGTCTTTTCTCTAGCCTGCTCACTGTCCTCTCCAGTGCTGGTTTGGGCTGAGCACCGCAGGCCTGCTGCCAGTTTCACTGGGACTCTGTAAATAAGGTGTCCTGACTCCGATACTTGAGTACCAGGCATGCTGTAGCCAGGGAAACAGTGACAACAGCTTTCCCTCTAACTCCTGCCACTGAGTCCTTAAATATCTCTTTTCATTGTGTGCTGACCTGAAAATGTAGATATTTGCTGACACCCTTCTTCTGCCAGGAAAGCTCCCATATTGCTCTGGCCTTTCAGTTGCCCTCCCAAGGACACTACCCTTGGCATCTGGGCATGTTTGCCTGCAAACCCACCTGCTTGTCTGTCAGTTTTCCTGTAAAGTGGGAACTCTTCCTCCGGGATGAACTGTGATCCCACAAGGTAGAGTTGAGATGTAGAGGCAGGCTGGTCTGCACCCTATGCCAGAGACATCACCACTGCACCTCCCTTCCCACCCCTGCAGGCTTTGCAAGGCTGGGCTGGGCTCTGTTTCCCTCCCGTGGTTGGGGTTGGAGCAGGGTGCTGCGAGAGGGTGCCAGGACTCCAGGAGGTGAGGGAGACGCCTGAAGGCAAATCCTCCTGCTGCTCCCGAGGGCTCCAGGTTGTTGGTGACTCCTGCACAGGCAGCACCTCAGGATCCTCCCCACCAACTGCGAGGTTTGCAGTTAGGCTTTTGTAGCAGGTGCTGCACCGAAAGCTTCCTGCAAGCAGAGCTCGGTGCTGTGAGTCCAGCTTATCACCACCACATGAACAATCAGACCCATGAGACTGCATCTCCCTTCACCACAATGCATGGCTCTGGTGCTGCCAAGCACCTTTGAAACCCCACTCAGACTGACACCTCTGCACCCAGAAGAGGGTGTAGCCCAGTCCAGGTTACCACCCTAGTGGTGCCTTGGCTTGTGAGCAGTGTGCACATGGAGTGGCTTTTCTGCTAGTTTTTGTAAGGCTGGGAGCTGAAACAACAGAAGAGCTTGTCTGCCCTGGCTGCTTCAGGCTCCTGAGTGGTGGAAAGCAGCAAGAAAGTCAGATCTCTTGTTGTTTTAGTCTTGTGTTGGCCCCTACAGCATTCAGAAACTCAGTGTAAAATATAAGTTGAGTTATTGGCCTTTATTTGGGTTTACTTGAATGCCTCTATTCATAACCCATGCACAGTCAGTGGGCTGTTCCCTCCCCACCTATATTAAATTGCCTCTTGGTGCAGCACTGTCTTGAGAGAGAGTCATGTCTTGGGTCATGGCTGCTTAGAAATAATCCTCCCTTGTGTGTGCAGCTCCTGGTCTGCATGGTCCTGCCTTGGGTCAAGTCTGCTGACAACAACTCTACTTCTGATGGGATGGGCAGGAAATATAGGAAATAGGAAAATTCTCCCTCTTGTTGTGCATCACATGAGACATTTTATGTTCCTGAATATTCCCTGTGGACTCTGTGGTGCCTCTTTGGGATCTGCGGTCCCTTGGGGGAACTTGCAAAGCCTGTTGTTTCCCATCTGGCCCATGCTTCAGCCCAGATGCCTGCAAGTTACTACTGCAGCCATGGAGTCAGTTGTGGGAGGTTTCTCTCACCAGGTTTCTGGAGCTTTCTTCTGAAAAGCTGTAAAAGCAGCAATAACCTCCCCCCACCCCAACCCCATGGTTCGATGTATTCTGAGGGTTTGCTTCACAGCAGTTTTGATTACTCACCCAACAGACACAAGGCAGATGAGATTGCCAAGCTGGCTGTGTGGTTTAATCTATAAGTCAGTAAATGTATTGTCAGGTTCAGTTACAAATCATTTGGCCCCAGTGTTTTCATAAAATGCTGGCCCCGTGGGGACCGAATCCATTTTCTAGTGCATAAAATCAAACTGAGCCTGGCTATGCTAATTCCTACCCGAGCTTATACAATATTCATTGCAGTGTCTGATCTGTGATTCCTCTGATAAGTAAATTCTGATGTTATGACTCACAGCAATTACCCAAAGCCCCCAAAAGGCACTGAAATAACAAATAGTGGCTGGGATGAGCCCGGAGGAGGGGATCAGGGCGGGGAAGTATTTGGGTTATGGGTTTGAATAAGGTTAAGGACTATTCCCCTGGTCCTGCTGCTCTGTGTCCTGTGATAAAAGAATGTGTTTGCCAGGGGAGCAGTAGCAAGGTTCACCTAGGAAGACAAGGCAGGGCCTATGGGATGTCACTGTGAACCTAGGTGTGTCCTAACCTCAGGGACCCAGACAGGGAAGGAGCAGGGGAGGTGAGGCAGTGATGCTCAGGACTGGGAGCAGATGAGTTGTGGTAGCCTCTGCCAGGAAGGTTCAGAAAAGAAAGCAGAGCTGGTGAGAAACCTGTGATGCAGAGGCCAAGGTGCAGGAATTGACCTCACACATGGCACACTGCTCCTAACAGGCTGAAAACACAGTCCTGAGTCCTGTCTTTCCTGAAGATGCTAAACCCAGGCTGAACTGTCTTATGGGCTCTGTTTTCTGAGTCAGTTTCCTATTTCCAGCTGAAGGTTTTAGTGGCTGGGTGCTTTGGGGTGTGTTTGCCTGCACACAAAAATCAGGTGAAGTAAAAATGCTCTGACTAGTGGATGAGTCCTTGCTGGCTGTGGGATCACACCGCACAGACCTCTAAACCGGGCCCTTTGTTTTCCCAGATCACCAAAGCTCATTTGAAATCTCTGCCTTGGTTGG
Organism: Eubucco bourcierii; assembly: GCA_013396675.1. Classification (NCBI taxonomy): domain Eukaryota; kingdom Metazoa; phylum Chordata; class Aves; order Piciformes; family Ramphastidae; genus Eubucco; species Eubucco bourcierii. The sequence continues at coordinate 288,695 of VWZE01004773.1, read as the reverse complement.
CTGCTTTGCTCAGGCTGACAGGTGAGGGGGGTGGTACAGAACTGAAGCCTCATGTGTGATGCAGGTCTGGAGAGAGCAAAAAAATCAGGCATTTGGGATGAACTAGGAATCTTACATGGATAAAGATCCAAATCATTCGAGATGCTGATCACCCTGAGCTTCTCTTGGCTTCAGCTGCACTGTGTGCCTCGAAGGGTAGGGCTAGAGTGAGATTTCCCAATTCCTTCCAGTCTGTTTAACCCATCCCTGCCCTAGAGCTGTTTGGAACACCAGCAGGTAATGAATAAGCCTTTTTGTGATACAGAGTGGTTTTCTTGGCATATCCTCAGGATCTGCAAGACCAGCCGTGGGGCGGGTTCCTGCACTGCTGCTCTTACACCAGCCTGCTGCTTGCAGCCCCAGCACACAGGCAGGAATTCCAGTGGAGCTTCTGGGCTGGAATGAGGGGAATGCAGCCGCTGGGCTGGACCTGCAGCAGGCATGGGGCAGACAGATGGACCTGTATTTCCTAGAGAAATGCCTAGAAATGGAGAGATTGTGAGTAACTCAGTGTTGTACAGGCATGGGAGCGTGGTGTCAGGAGCACCACGCTGGGTGCCCTCTGCTCAGAGGTACTCTGCAGGGTATTTCTGTAACAAATGAGCTTTAAAGTGAGCCTTTGGACGAGGACAGGAGGATTTGAGTTGCCTGGATTTGCTGGTTGTGGTCTGGGTTATGTTGCTGCATGATGGAGATGCAGATAGTGAGCAGATCAAAGCTTCGATGGCAAGATGCAACAGCAGGCACTTGATCTAGGTGATCCTGCCCTGACAGGATTGGACTAGATGCTCTCCAAAGGTCCCTTCCAACCTGGCATGCTGAGATTCTTTTATCTCTGAACCCAGTAATAATGACTTGGTAGATCATAGAATCATTTTGGTTGGACAAGACCTTTAAGATCATCGAGTCCAGCCATTATCTAACAACCCAAGCTTGGTGTTAAACCATCTCCCTCAGCACCACATCTCTGTTTCTTCTAAAGGCTTCCAAGGATGGGGATTCTACCACCTCCTTGGGCAGCCTGTTCCAGTCTTGGAGAACCCTGTTAGTGAGGATGTTTATGTCCCTGTGCTCTGGAAATGGCTGGACAATGAGTGCAGAGTGCTAGAGGGGTGTGGCAATTGATGAAGGAGTTGATGGCTGCTCACATGTGTGGTGCTCCTTCTGGGAAGGGACACACCCTGCTTCCTGGCTGCTCTTGCCTGGGGTCCACCCTGAGGAAAGGTTTGCCTGCCTTCCTGTGAGACAAGGACTGGGCTCTTCCAGCAGCAGCCATGTCTCGGTGCTAGGATGGCGGTGCCATGGTTGTTCTGCCTCGTGCACAGGAGACAACATCTGATGTGTGTGGGAACAGGGAGCTCAAGAGCAGGGTTCCTGCACGCTGTGCTGGGGCTTGTGTCCAGAAGCATCAGACAGCAGTGACCTCTGCCTGCGCTTGGGCAGCACTGGGCAGGCAGTGCCAGCTCCTGTCTCCAGCTTCCTGCTCTGAATTACAGTGCTCTGCCAGGGCGGCAACAGGATCCAGGGCCCTGCTTCCCACAGGAGCTGCGGAGAGGCAGCGCTGCTGGCTGGGCTCCTTCCAGAGCTGGAGGTGATAGGAAGAGGCCTTTCTCCCCACACCCAGCCGCTGGCCAGTTCATGCCTTGGCTGATCCCACCCTGTTTTCCTTCCCTCGCAGGCATCCCGACCCTGATCGTGCTGGACTGCAAGGGAGAGGTGATCACGCGGCAGGGGCGCGTGGAGGTGCTCAACGACATCGAGTGCCGCGAGTTCCCCTGGCACCCCAAGCCCGTGCTGGAGCTGACAGACTCCAACGCCGTGCAGCTGAATGAGGGCCCCTGCCTCGTTCTCTTTGTAGGTATGGAGCATCGCTGCTGTGAAGGCAGAGCCTGCGCTCGGGAGGGGGCTGGACTACCTGCCAGCCTGGCTAGAGCTGGCCACGGGGCCGAGGACCTGCCACTGGCGGTGACAGTGTCCGTGGGAAGGGACATCAGCACACTTCCACAACAGGAGCAATCCTACAGGGAGATTCAAGGGGGCTGACAGACCTGGAGCCTTGCCCATATCAGAGAAATGGGCTGCTGCAGCTCGCTGGGGTTTGCCAGAACCTGCCCGTGCCTGTGGGTGTCCTGCAGCTCCCACCCAGCCACCCAAGGGATGTAGTAGTGCAGCGATTTGCAGTGGAAAGGAGCTGTCATCTGAGAGATGCTTTAATGGTGGCTGTGGAGAGGAATGCTGATTAGGTGTCGGGGAGTGCAAGAAAAACACTTCACAGCTGGTGATGGTGGAGTTGGGAAAATCCTTTCTGGATCAGGGACTTCAGGCACACGTGACATTCCAGAGGAGGCAGAGAGGCAGCTCTGGGAGGGATTACAGCTCTGTGCTGGAAGCCACAGCTCAGGGCTTAAATCCTGAGCTGAGCAGGGCTGTGACAGTCAAAGGAACCTCTCTTGTGCTCTGCCGGTCCTTGGGTATTCCCCCTGTGAGGCACTGGCTGCAGGACAGGGTAGGTTTTTTCCCAGTGCTCCTCTCCCTCTTCCACTGCTAACCCATACATGAAGCTGCCCTGTGGCTGGGAAGAGCCCCAGAGCTCACCTGAAGCACAGCTGACTCGGCACTCCCTTGCCAGCAACAGACAGTTCTGTCAGGAGAGGGCTGTGGCTGGGATGAGCTGCACTGCAGGCTGAGCCCTCAGACTGTGCCTGTCCCTTGAGCTCTCTGTGGAGCTGCAGGGGAGGTTTGCTGAAGAAGCCTCTCTTGACCCAAACTAGGGTTGTGGAGAGGGCCTGGCCCAGGGCAGGGTTTATGTCCTGCTTCCTCGCACACCCTTCTCTGCAGCACTGATAATGTGGCTCTCACTCTTTCCCTTCTTCCCTTTCAGATTTCCTTTTGACCCTGATTATTTATTCAGCAGAGCCCAGCAGGGGATGTGAGCACTGAGCCAAAAGTCCGCTGCTGGCTCCTGCGGGGAGGACTGCCTGGCCACGCCAAGCGTGACTGATAGGGGCCAGCACTGCAGGCCTCTGGAAAGAGTTATTTTTATCTTGCTCTGAGCAAACTTTTTCTATCACCTTGCTGCAAGCAGAGTGCACTCCAGCCCAGGGCTGTCACTTGGTGCTGAGGGGATGTGCAGCCTCACTGAAATCTGCTGGTGATGTGCTGGGGTGGAGATGAAGCTGGTGCTGCACTGAGGCAAGCACTGGGGATGGGAGCTCAGGGCCAGCCTGGGTCCTACTGGTATACACCCCATAGCAGACTGGTGCTTGTGCTGTGCAGGCAACAGCACCCCCAGGAGAAGTCAAACTTAGCATAAGCCAGTTGTGAGTTAATCCTGACCACTCCACATCCATGCTGGAGAGTTTAGGGCTGGGTTAGCCAGAATGTGCAGGGCTGCCTGGAGTGCTGCCAGCAGCCATTGTTTGTAGAAGAACCAATCCCTGCAGACACCTCACAACTCTGTGTTTATTGCTGTTACACATGCAGGACAGACCCTGAAATCCAGTGTGCAGTGTTTCTGACATCCCCTGCGCTTGAAGAAGCTAGAGAGGAGGACGGGGATGTGAGGAGAAAGGGCAGAAAGTGCTTTGGGCACAGGCATTGCCAGTCCCAGCTGGAGGCTGGACTGACCAAGTTGGGTGGTTACACCAGGGACCGCGAGAGCTGCACGTGACCAGGAGCCCAGGGGCCTCTCTTCTGCCACCTTTTTTTTTTTTTTTTTTTTTTTTTAATTTTATTTTTAAATGGTAAAAGTTGTCCCTGAATTGAGATGGTTTCATGTCAATGCAGCTCAAGGACGCAGTCTCTCCTCTTTGCAGCTCAGTATTTGAACTTCAGTGCCGGCTGGCGTTTGATTGATGTTGCCATCTCTTTCTACTCGACTCTGTCAAATCAAAGCTGCCTTCACAGTGCTGCTGCTGCGGAGACTCGAGCAGAAAAGCTGCCGAGCAGCCGTCCCAAGGTGGAGGGATGGTGGGTGGTGGGCAAGGGGTGGCAGGCAGCCTCAGATCTTCAAAACATGCTGATGCTTCTCAAACTGCAAAGCGGCTTTTTTACGCCTGTTTGTCCCTGCGCTTCCGCAGCGGCACCAGGGGAGTGAGCGGTGGAGTATTTGGGGAGCAGGAGCTGCTCTTCTGTTACATGTTTCCGTGTCTCACATGAAAAGCACATTTCAGCTGCTCCCTAATTGCCACAGAGCCACACGGCTTTGAAGTTTGTGCCACACATCCAGGCTCTGGTTTGTGGTGCTGCGGGACAGAGCTGCCAGCACCCGGCCAGTTTGCATCCATTTGATTCTTACCTCCTTTTTGCTTTCCTCTTTTGTTTTTGTCTCCCCACCTCTGTGCCCTGCAGATTCAGAGGATGATGGAGAGTCGGAGGCAGCGAAACAACTGATTCAGCCCATAGCTGAAAAAATCATTGCCAAGTACAAAGCCAAAGAGGAGGAGGCACCGCTGCTTTTCTTTGTGGCAGGCGAGGTAAGCTGGAGGGGAGAGCTCAGGGCTGCATCCTTCAGTGTCTTTGTGTGAGCTCTGAGCTGGGCTGGGTCCTGCTGCTCCACCTTTCAGGTGGGTAAGCTGAGGGATGAAGCCACTGCAGCTAGTCGGGGACCATGGAGCAAAACCAGACAACTCCCTGACTCAGTCCCCTGCTCTGGTGGCTGGGTATTAATCTTCCTTCCCACGCTGGGAGGAGGGCAGGGACTGGTGCTCCAGCCTCTTCCCAAGGGGGTGCTTGCGGGAGGCAGCTCCAATCCCACAGGACGGACTTTTTGTCTGTGTGGGTGATGGCAGACAAAACCGCCCTTGGGAGTGGGCCAGAGGGTGGCACAGCATTGTGCACTCAGTGCCAGCCACAGTATGGGAGTTCTGGCTTTGCTCTGCCCTGCCCTGAGGCTCAGCTCGGTACCTCACTGGAGAGTTTGCCTGCTCCTCCGCGAAGCGAGGGCTGTTGCGAGCTGCCACGCTGTTGGTGGCTGAGATGGTATCTGGGGGATGTGCGGGCTCCAGTACTTAGAGACAGGCATTTGCTGGAGAAAATGGGAAATGGCAAAATGGGGCTTCTGACCTCCGCTTTCACCAGGGAGGCAGGCAGGCAGGCTTGAAAACGATTATGGGTTTGTATAAGGGTCGAAAAAGCTCCCGGGCCCCGCCCAGGCCTGCAGCTCCTCTCCCGAGGTGCTGCTCGGGTTCTGGGCAGGTGGCAGCCGCTGTGCGCCCTGCGCCTGCTCTGTCCCTCCGCACTCACGTCACAGCCGCAGTGTGCCGTGAGCGAGGCCTTCGGAGCTGCCCTGCGCACAAAAGGGTCCCCACTGCCGCACCCTGCCCCCCCTGCCAGGCAGGCCCCCACCCCTGCCTCCCGCTGGCCCCCTCTGGGAAGGCGCTCCCACTCCCACCGCCGTAACGAGTCTCTGAGCATCCCGGCTCAGCCCCGCACCCCTGAATAAGCCCCTTGTTGGAAAGGCTATTTTGGGAGGGTCCAAGGACCTGCCCCCCTCCCCCAGAGCCTGCGAAGCGTTTCCCTCGCGCTTGCCGGCTGTAGCTGAAACATTGCTGCTATTCATCCAGCTCCCGACGGCCCTGTGGCAGCCGGGCCGAAGAATGGGGAGCGTCCAGCACGTCCCATTCATCCATCACCTCAATAGCTGGGAGCACTGGCCCCGGGGCTCTGCCGGCCCCCACGCACAAAGCAGCCTGGCCACGGCCGGAGCAGGCGCCTCCCATTCCTCTCCCAGCGCCGTCTGGGCCGGTTTTGCATTGATTAAAATCGAGGTTTGGTCCCTTTGCGGTGATGAGATAAAGGACGAGGCTTCCCGACACCTGGACTGGGAGGTGGGAAGGCTGAGGGGCGGCCGAGCGCCCCAGCCCCAAGGCCATGGGCCCAGCCCCGCTCGCCCTTCCCGGCCACGTGGTCCAGCTGCGCCAGAAACCTCTGCAATGGAAGGGGAGGTGCGACGGGAGGTACCCTGCCAGCCGCCGCACGCCGCAGAGCCACCGGCCGCCAACCAGAGTGATTGATTCCCGCTCCTGCCCTCGGAGAGCCGCTCGCAGGAACGCCCTGTTCCGGCTGCCGCACCTTGCGGGCTTGGCTGGGAGAGAAATTGCCCCGGCGCTGTCTTTTGTGCTGCACAGCCTTGGCACAGACAAATTTGGTCTTCCCCTTTGCCCCTGGGCTGTGCCTCGCCAAAGGGAAGGCAGCCAGCTCACCCCGCTAGCAGCCTGCTCTGGCTTCTCTGTATGCCCTCAGGCGCTTGGTGGGGTGTTGGCATTGGAGCAAAGCACAGGGCCTTGTCCCATTCTTGTTTTCTGGTTGCTCCAGCCATGCACCTGGGTCCCTTCCACACTTCTCTCTCACGTGGCTATAGCACTGCAGTCAGCACTTGCCCCCAGCCCCTGAGCTGCAGATGCCAAAAATAGTCCTGCCCCAGAGCCTCCAGGGTGCTGGGAGCTGTTCCCTGTGTGGGAAAGACTGGAGGAGCCCATGGTTCCATCCCAGTCTGGGATGAGTCAGCCTGCTTTGGTTTTGACACAAACCACAGCAGAGCAGGCAGCCAGGTGGGTGCTGCTGGCTGAGCTCCTGGTCATGTAGTGCTGCTTCAAGGCCCAAGTGCTCGGGACGTACTTGTGGGCTGGAGCACAGCGTGGAAGCAGAAAATTGCTCCTGGTTGTCCTGGGTCTCACAGCTCCTCTCTCCCTCTCATTTTGGCCCCCAGGATGACATGACCGACTCTCTGCGGGATTACACCAACCTGCCTGAGGCTGCACCCCTGCTCACCATCCTGGACATGTCAGCCCGGGCCAAGTATGTGATGGATGTGGAGGAGATCACCCCTGAGATTGTGGAAGCCTTTGTCAGCGACTTTCTAGCAGACAAGCTAAAACCTGAGCCCATCTAAGGGAGCTTCTGCACCCACAGACGTTATTTAAAACTAGGTCTCTTCCGCCGCTCGTGGATTCTCCAGCGTGTCCTCACGCCCAACCCAGTATCCAACCTTCTTGTGGTGCCTTGTTTTACGCAGTGAATCCTTCTCCTAAGCAAACTCCTTGAGATGCACTTTCAGCAGGGAGTCGTTGGCGTGTGGAGACTTCGCTTGTGCTTCATGGTGATATATTCTCTAATAACCAGGCCAGAACTGTTACCGTATTGTTATTTTATACACGGCACTAGCTAGCAGGCAAACCTTTTTGCATGGTGTTCTTCCCAACATATGCATCAGGCAGTGGATGGGGTTCTTGGGGCTCTTTTCTTCTTCTCCCCCTTCTTTCCCTTCCTGCCATCCCTGCTGACTAAATGACTTTGAGGATGCAATAAGGAAACTGTCCCTTTCACCCCTGACCTGTCCCTTCCTGCACGAGTGCCCCGGCGAGGCCAAGACAAAGTCTTAACTGCTGACAACCTCTGAAAGACTCTGTGCCATGGTGCGGCCAAACTCTTCCTCCTGGGGCTGAGACCTTTCCAGGTGGGTTTCCCACCTCCCACTCCAAGCACTGACAGCCTTAGGTGGTGCTGGCTGTGCACTGCCAGGGTCTATCCGCCTGCGTCAGATGGGTGTTGGGTGTTTAGTTCCCTCCCTCCTTCTTCCCTCTTTCCTCTCCCTCCCTCCCTGAGCCAGGAGGACAACCGCCACCAGGCTGCCCTCACCTCTCTCATCTCTCCTTTGTGATCTTCCCCATTCCCTTTTACCCCTCTTTCTGGTATGAATTGTCTTCTCTTCTATGTTAGCTGATTGAGCTGTTTTTCGTAGGTGTGTCTCAACCCCAAATTTAATGGTGCTGTTCTTTAAAAAATAACCAAAAAGGAAAAAAAAAGGAAAAAAAAAAAAAAGAGGGGGAAAATCCCTTTCTGTCCCCCCTGCAGCACAGCCAAGCCCCCAGCAGTGACATTGTAAAAACTGTACATGGTGATTGGAACTTTATAATAAAAGTGTTACAACAACCTCTGTCCCCAAGCCACCCATTGCTGTGTCCCACTGCTGGAGAGAGAGAGCCTGGGGAGAAGCCCCCCTGGCAGACCCTGTGGGTAGGTATTGGTGACAGCACCCTGGTGCTGGGGTGGCTGACTCAGGTTAGTCTTTCCCCCGGCTAGCGGAACCTCCAGTTTGTGCCTTGCCAGTTCCTGAGGCCACGCAGGGTGGTCCTGTGCAGCCTCTCTGACCCAGGCAGGGATCATAGAATGATTTGGGTAGGAGCTCATCTAGTTCAACAGGTTCACCACCCACCCCATCCAACCTGACCTGGGCCATCATCTCACCACCCTCAGCACAAAAAAATACTCCTTTTTCTTGATTCTGAATCTCCCTCTTCTAGTTTTAAACCATTACCCTTGTCCTGTCACAACAGGCCCTGCTAAAGTCTTGTCCCTGTCTTTCTTATCAGTTCTTTAAGTACTGGAATGCTGCAATAAGGTCTCCCTGGAGCCTTTTCCACCCTCAACTCTTAGCCTATCCTCACAGCAGAGGGATGCCAGCATTCAAATCACTGTTGTGGCCTCCTTTTCACCAGCTCAAACAGGTCCATGTCTCTCTGTGCTGAGGACTCCAGAGCTGGACCCAGCACTGCAGATGGGGCCTCACAAAAGCAGCAGAATTGCCTTCCTCAACCCATGGCCACAAAGCTTTGGGAAAGCACAGGCAGGACCCGTTCAGGTGGCTGCTCTTTGGCCTTTCTGACCCCCTGAACCACATAGCAGCAGCCAGACCACACAGCCTGAGGCTGTGAATGGAAGGATACTGTCAGCAGCATCCTGGCCGTGCTGGCACAAAAGCTGCTGCAGCAGCTGTGCCCTGACCCCACAGCGAGGGATCCCAGACCCCCTCAGGTCTGGTGAGTGGGCCTGGAGGGGCCTTGCCAAGAGCTGCCAACAGGAGGGATGGAAAAAGTCAGGCAGTGGGGAACTGCTGCCGAGGCAAGGGCTCCCGCCCCAGCCGCCGGCCTCTCCCTTCTCACTAGCATCACCCTGCGGCCGCAGTGCCCAAAGCCTGTCCTGGAGTCAGCCAGGCACGGCGCCAGCAGCGCTGCCAGAGCTCTTTACTGCCCATTCACTGCAAACCAAACAGTCCGACCTGCACTTTTATTAACTCTACACATGCCAAAGAGAAGAGATGTTTGTTCAGCACCTGACCTCTGCCGTTCAGCCCACTACAGGGAACGTCTGCCTCTCGTCTTCCTGCTTGTGCCTCTGCAGCAACTGTCTCCTCCCTTCAAACAGCACAATGGCAGCAGCCATAGCAGAGTTCAAGCTGTCCATGCCTGGCACCATGGGAATGACCAGTCTCTTCCCTCCCGTGCTGGCTGCCAGTTGAAGTGCATCTGGACTCAGGCCGTGGGTCTCTCCGCCAATCACCACTGCCACTGGAGCCTGTGTCCAGTTCTCATAGTAATACTGCACAGCCAGCTCTGGGATGCAGACATCTGCTGCTCTCTCTTCATCCTCATACTCAGAGGCAGCCTTGGGTTTGGATTTCAGACATGCAGGGCCAGCCCTGGAAGATCCCCTTGGCACAGACATGGTCTCAGCCCGAGCATCTGGGTCTTTATTGTCAGCCACACAGACCTGGATGGCAGCAGGAAGGTTGTTGGGAAGAGATTCCCAGTCCAGGTTGGCGATGATGGGCAGACGGAAGTGAGCCCCCATGCCTGCTCGGAGCACCTTTGGCTCCCATGGATCCACACAGCCTAAGACAGAAGTGGGAAAAAGTGACACTGCAAACATCTCCCACAAAGATGGGACTCAGTAGCCACTGTCCCTTGCAGCAAATTGTTTCTGTGCCAGGCACTGCTTATAAACTTGGAACAACATCCTCATGCACTTATTCCTTTTCTTAACCTGAAATCACTCAAACTAAGCTCCCAAATTACTCAAACTTAAGCATTTTTTCCCCCAGGAACAGGCTCTTACCTTTGGTGAGCAGCACCTTCTCACAGCCTGCTCCTGCTGCAGATCTCAGAATAGTCCCCAGGTTTCCTGGATCTCGGATATTGTCGCAGATGAGGAGTAGTGGTAAGGAGCTGGCCAGCTGAGCAGCAGGATAAGACATCTTGGCATGGTCAGGCTTGGAAAAGATCCCTGAGGAGACAAAGAGCTAACAAGCTTCTGACTAACGTAACCCAAAGAGAGAGCTATCTCCTTTAGCTGGCCCAAATTTCACTGAAGAGGTGCTGGAGAAAGCATGAAGCAAAGCAATACTCAAGAGGTTTGGGAGGAGTTTGTCACTTGACAAGAACTATTATTTCCCATCAGAGCTTGATCTATGTGCTGTTAAAAAATGGGCATTATCCTCTTCAGTGGCCTCTAGGAGCCACTTCAACAGTTACTGCAGCAGCCCAAAGAAAATGGCATTCTCTCAAATTATGCCACTCTTGACATGTTGCCAGGATGTCTAGGGCAAGGTTATGAGGAGTGATTACCCACTTACTGTGAGGTAAATCTGTCTTTGAGCAATGCTGTGACCACTTCTAAGGCAACTTACCTATAAGCCCTTGAGGAGTTATGAGGTCAGACCAATTCTTAATGTCCTCAAATTTCACTTTGACTAAGCTGGCTCCTTTTAGTTCTGCCTCGGGCAGCTCCTTCAGGTGCCCCACAGTGTTGAAGAAGAGTGTCAGAGGCACAGCTCCTGCCTCCAAGGCATCCCTGATCAGGCGTTGACCTTCCAGGAGAACCTTCCCATGATGATCCCTAAACTTCTTCGACTTGGCAATAGTCACCACTTTTCTGTGGAGAAGTTAATCAGAGACGGTGACTGTAATGCTATCTACACCATCAATCACTCTGACTGAGAACTTTATTGGGCTACTGAGAACTCCACGTGGAAGCCCTCAGGTACCTTTTGACCGGCTCTAACCGGCATTGCAGCATCAGTCTCTACCCAGAGCCCCAAAATGTCAGAATTTGCCTCAGATTTTGCAGACGTGACAACGGCTGCTCAGAGGTAGTTCAGAGGGAGGCAACTATTCTATGATTCTAACTCCACAGCCCCACAGCGCGCCCAGCTTCCTCCCACAGCGACGATGCCCGCGGGCCGCGCCTCACCCCAGCCTCTTGTCACCAGGCGACGCCTTCTCGTACCACAGCCCCGGCCCGGCCGAGCCCCGCTCCACCGCTGGCTGTGGCGGAGGGGGCGGCTCCGGGGGCCTCTTCTGCTCCTCCGCCACTGTTGCTCTCCGCTCCTTCTGCGACGGCAACACCCTCACGGGGCTCCGCCGCAACGCCCGCACCCCTCGCCGGCCCACCTCCGCCCCCCTCACACCGCTGGGGCACAGCAACGAGCAGCCCAACTTCGGCGCCATTCTCCCCAGCGCTGCCATCTTTGCGACCGTCACTTCCGGCAGGCGGGCGTCGCGCTGCAGTGACGTTTCCGCCCCGCCGCTATGGTTGCCCGGCGCGCGCTGCACTTCGTCTTCAAAGTGGCTGACCGCGGGCGGACTGCGCGCTTCTACCGCGAGCTGCTGGGCATGAGGGTGAGCGCGGGGTCGGGGGTCACCCACCGAGGCCTCCCGGATCTGCCGGCCCTGCCCTGAAAGACGCTCAGAGGCTTCTATGCCTTGCGGGGTGCGGCCCCTGGCGACTGCTAACGCCTCCGGCTTAAGCCTCTCTCTGCTCTGGGCTCGGCAGCGCCCCGTTAAGGCTGGTGACGGCTGCCGAGGAGGAGGGCCCTTCCTCTGTGCTCACCTCCTTTTCTCCTAATTCCTCAGGTGCTGAGGCATGAGGAGTTCGAGGAGGGCTGTAAGGCCAGCTGCAACGGGTGAGTAGCGCCTTTGTGCTGTCCTCAGGCCTTTCTTCCTCGTAAAACCTCATCGCTCTCTACAGCTACTGGGCGGACGCTGTGAAGAGGTTGGTGCTGGGCCCCTTGCACAGATAATTAGTGATAGACAAGAAGGAATAACCTCAAGCTGCAACTGGGTAGGTTTAGACTGGACGTTGTGAAACTTTTTCACGGAAAAGAGTGGTCAGGCATTGGAATGGGCTGCCAGGGAGGTGATGAGTCACCAACCCTGGATGTGTTTAAAGGTCATTTGGGTGTGGTGCTTGGGGATATGGTTTACGGGTGAACCTTGTAGAATAGGGATATTGGTTTGGCTTGGTGATCCTTAGGGTCTTTTCCAACCTGAATGTTCCTGTGATTCTGTGAGAACATTTGCCAGCACGGCCAGCCCTGTAGTGTTATTTTGCAGGTACAATAGGGGCTGTTCTGGTTTGAGTTGGGTTTCTTTAAGGACTTCCCTTAGCATCAGCAATTCCTCTCTTTCTAGGGGTGACACTTACATTTAAACACAAGTATGATTGTATTATACCTGCAGACTGATACTGAACTTATAAAGCTGTTTCTAAGCTTTCATGGATGTGCAGTCAATTACCTTGGGAATTTTTCAGAGTTGGGGCCGTCTGAGATCTTGAGTTAAGAAGGTCTCCTGGTAGCCCCAAACAAGAGTTGTCTTTCTTCACAAGTACAATCTGATGCCTAACCACATACTCTTCCTACTTGGCAATAAGGAATTGCTTATATCATTCCAGCTAATGAGCAACTTCTGCTCCTAAAACGTAAGCTGTTAAGAAAAAGGTAGCATCGATTTTGTCACGTGGTCATGAGTGATAGTCCAAGGTCAAAACTGGTGAGTGGAGGGAGTCCCTGTCTGCTGTGTGCAGACTTCAGTGAGAGTTTTTCACAGCTTCTCCTTGGCAGGAGGCTCTTGGATGACCATTTCTTTGCCCTAGAGATGCAGTTCTTCCTTGAAGTGTAATATGTGCAGCTCTTGATGTTTATTTCTAATATGACAATGAAATATGGATGTTCCAGCCCTTACGATGGAAAGTGGAGCAAAACGATGGTGGGCTACGGGCCAGAAGACAACCACTTTGTTGCAGAGTTGACTTACAACTATGGTATTGGAGAATATCACCTGGGCAATGACTTTCTGGTAAGTACCACACTTAGCAGCAAAACTGGATGTCTTTAAAAGTTGCTCAGATGTTGTGCTTGGGGATATGGGTTAGGGTAAACCTTGTAGAGTAGGGTTATCGGTTGGACTTGGTGACCCTAAGGGTCTTTTCTAACCTGAATGTTATAACAGCAAGATACTCAGTTCTCAAGAGACTCTGTGCTTCATCTATATATATCACAATAATAAAAAGGGATCTGGTTTGTTTCTGGTCATTTTTAGAAGTAGACTGTTAAAAGGTAGGACTTGCACAGCATCTACCCAGTGAGTTTTGTGTGTTTCTCTTCTGTCATGTCAGGGCATAACACTTGTGTCCAGCCAGGCTGTGTGCAATGCAAAGAAGATGGGCTGGCCCCTCAAAGAAATCACAGCTGGTGTTTTTGAAGCAGAAGCCCCAGGGGGATACAAGTTCTACTTGGAAGACAAGGAACAGCTCAAGCAAGGTGACACACACAGAGTGGCTCTTACTGGTGTTCAACAGAGATCTGTGAGTGGGGTGTTACAATGAGTTTTATGCTTGTCTTGATGGCATTTCGTGAAACAGGCATGGTTTTGTTGTTTCTTCCTTACTTTCCTTCTCAAGAAAGTACAACCAACTCTAGAACTGCTATCTACTTGTTAATGATTTCAGATTATGGCAATCTTACAGATCCTGTGCTGAAGGTGACCTTGGGTGTCTCTGATCTGCAGAAGTCTGTTAACTATTGGTCTGACTTACTCGGTATGAAAATATATGAGAAGGATGAGGGAAAACAAAGAGCTTTGCTGGGATATGGGGATAACCAGGTTAGTCCTTGGAGAACTTCCCAGTCCTGATCTTATAGAATTGTCTCGTCACCTCTGATTTTGTGAGAACAAAATCTTGAAGCAGGGGGAAAGCTCATAATTAAACCAACTGTGCACTTAGTTTTGTGCGTCTTAATTAAAGCTTGTATGCTCTTAACCACATTTTAAAAAATAAGCTGTGATTTACTCTGGTGATTCTGTCTTGGGGAAAAAAAGGGGGGTGGGGGGTGTGATTTTTCAAGTCATCCACATTCTGAGAGTAGCATCCTTGCAAGCCAGACCTCTCTGTCGCCTTCAGTGTAAGCTGGAGTTGAAGTCTGTTGGAGGAGCTGTGGATCACGGGACAGCATTTGGGCGGATTGCCTTCTCCTGTGCTAAAGAAGAGGTGACATCACATTTCCCTTACCCCCTTCTTACCCAGAGCTAACAAGAGGGAGGTTCATTCCTAGTATGAGCAAAATACCTCTTGTTTGAACAGAATAATTCTGAGCACACACTCTGTTGGTATTCCTTCCATTGGAGTGATGGTTAAGGTGGAGCTGTGAGCACAACCTGAATGCATCTGATCTTTGCCAGGGATTGATTTTCCTTTGTCTTGTGTTTTAAGTTGCCAAAGATTGAAGCACTGATGAAAAAGGAGAATCAGAAAATTTTAACACCTCTGGTTAGCTTGGACACACCCGGCAAAGCCACGGTGCAAGTGATTATTTTGGCTGATCCTGTGAGTATAGCTGGAAGTAATGATTAAAGTCGTTTTAGCTTTCTCTCTAACTTCCCTGCTCATGTATCTAACTTCCCTGCTCTTAAACTTGGTTTAGGATGGCCATGAAATCTGTTTTGTGGGAGATGAAGCCTTCAGAGATCTGTCCAAGGTGGACCCTAATGGTGACAAATTGTTAGATGATGTAAGTAATGCTGTGGGCACGTTTGGTTCTTTCCTGATAGGATCACATAGGTTGGAAAAGACCTTTAAGATTGAGTCTAACCACTAAAAAAATCATGATTATGGATACTTGTAGACTCTTCATTTTCATTCCATGTGGAGTTTTGCTGAGAAGCAAGTCTTACAGTCTTGCCACAGAAAGCAAATCAGCTTTTAAAATTCATTTATTGTCCTGGATGGTGTTTCTCAGCTTGCTTTCAGGGCAGCCAGGTGATGATGAGTCTTGTTGGATGCATCAACAACGCTTTGAGTGACTACAGAAAATGTTTTGTGAGCTGCAGTAACGTCAGTGCAGAAGGACATCTGCCCAAGGCAGAGGGGCTCTGTGGACAGGCTGTGTTTAAACTGTCCTGTTTTGCTCTTGTGTCACCAGATCATCTGTTTGTTGGCTGCAGCAGAGAGCGATGGCTTTCAGGGTCTGTTTTCCTTTATCTATCAGAATAGCTTTCCTTTGCCTTGGAAAGTGTCCTTGTGACCAGTGTGGGTTTGTGGGAGACTGGTGAGCATGAGCAGCCGAGCATCTGATGACTTGGCTGTTCTGAACACATCAATGCTTCTCTTTGTGCAGGCCATGGCAGCGGACAACAGCGACAAATGGTTTGCTGCACAGAAAAAGAAGAAGGCTGCTGCTTAGCTGAAGAGAAGGGCTGGGCTGCTTCTTCATGCCTTGGTTTTCATCTGAGAAAATACCAATCCTGTATAATGTGTTGCATTCACCTTCCAGAAAGGGTGTGCCATGATGTCCCATGATGGTTGATTTGTTTAATTTTAAGCTTATGTCTCTCTGCTGCTCTCTCCTTTCAAATGAAATGCATCTTCTCTGTCAGAGAAATCAGGTTCTGCAGTAAGGAGCAGGCTGAGCATGTGGCTTCAAAATTTGAGGCCATCATTTAAGAGGAAAATCTCTCATTTCTGCCTTGTTATTCTTGAAATTGTTAGATCAGTTACAATATCCAATTCTCTAATTGCCTTTTGCATGTCAGAAGAGATTTTCAGGCAGCTGTGGCTGTATCACAAGTGCCCCACTTAGGTGGTGAGGTGTTGGGGTGAAGGGATGGGCTGTGTCAGGAGAATTGGAGCAGTTCAGCTGCCATTTTCTACACTTGGTTACTGGCAACAGAGAAATCATCCTGCTAAACCACGTGGACATTCTAGTCTAGAACAAATGCTTTTTTCCTTCCAAGATTTTTCCCAGCTTTTCTCACTGGGATTATTGCTATCACAGTTTCTACCCCAGACCCGAGGAGCCGTACACATTCCAGAATTAGAGCCAGGGCCTTGCTTCAGGGCATATAGCAGTGCTATGCTGTCTGCTGTGGTAACTCAGAATGAGTCTGTCATGGTTTTGCAATTAACTCTTGATGAGAAACCACCTTTGCAAGTAACAGTTTGGGGTTTATTTGGCTGGGATGAAGTCACTTTGCTTTTGCTAGTAGAATTAGGGCTGGGAACTCTGGGAGCACCAGCCAGCACTGTCTGGGTCAGGCATGCTGCCTGGTTTCATATCTTCCGTGAGGAAAACCTTAGAGGTTCTGCAGGAAAAAAAGCAGGTGAAGGCAGCAGCAGGAGCAGGCGCTGGGGCACACTAGCACTTAGGGTGAATGTGCTGAGTTTAAACAGGAAAATTTTTTCTCTGTGATTGTGTTGTTGGAGTTTTGGTTCGCGATGATTGTCGCCCTTAAACAAATAAAAGAGAGTGGGGAGGACGGGCTGAATACCTGCCTTCCTCTGCTCGGCACCGGAGATTCCTTTGCCTTTAAATTGTGGGGAATTACGATGGGCGGGCAGGGGTGGGGAAGCGACTGGTTGGCAGTGCCACCGCCGGGCCGCCAGGGGGCACTGTGCGGTGTGACGGCGCTGGCCGTGTGGTGTCAGAGCGCGCCGTGCGCTGTCGCCGCCATGGAGCCCGGTGAGTGCGGGACGGGAGGAACGGGGAGCGGGAGGGGAACGGGCCGAGGTAACGGTGTCTCCGCACAGGGCCGTGGGGTGTGTGCGAGGAGACGGCGATCCTGCAGGGCGGGTTCCTGCTGGCTGCCCGACTGATCCAGCCGCGGCCGCTGCGGGAGCTGCCTAAAGCCGAGTGGCCACGCGTGGGACCCCCTATCACCGACGCCCTCCGGGAGATCGGAGCCCGCTGCCCTTCAGCGCTGCAGCACAGCCTCTGGAAGAAGGAGGCCGTGGCCATCATCTGGGCTAAAGTCCTGCTGCCCGCCCCGCCGGCCCCCTCGCTGGAGCTGGAATGGAAGGAGGACGGCTTCTTCTCCCTGGGCAGGATGATTCCCGATGTCAACCGTACCGTCCTCTTCGAGCTGGTTAAGGCTCTCGGCGAACCCCGGCTCTTCGTGCAGCTGCTGCTGGCGCTGCCCCAGGATGTGCGCCGCAGCGAGCTGCAGCACTTGGTGGAGTACATCGCCAGCGAGACGTCCCCGTCGGACATAAACTTCTTCTTGGTTGTGTGGTGGGAGGTGATGAAACACAAGGAGCAGGAAGATGCCACAGTCTCTGCGTTCAGTGCTCTCATATGTCAGCATGGCAGTGAGGCCTCTCTGGATGATGGTCTTCAGCCTCCGAAGAGGTTTAAGGGTGACCCTGGCTCTCCGAATGACTCCCCTGCTGCTAACAGCCTGCTCATGGTCCTGATACAGGGGTTGAAGCAAACCTACAGGAGCATCACCCTGCCCCGCCTGAGGTGCTATGCCTTGGCTAACCTGGTGGAGCTGCTCTCTGTGTTCACTGAGCTGAAAGCAGAGGTTGTTGCCCTCCCAGTCGCAGAGTACCTGGACAAGGTCAGTTCTGTGGTCAACCTCTGGATCAGCGACACTGAAAGCCAGTTCCATCACAGTGGGCTGGATGAGAAGGTGAAGGAAGCAGAGCGAAGCATGAGCCTCTCATCCATGGCTAAGCTTTCACATGAGGACCTCTTTGTTGGCTTGGATTTTCTCTGCAGCTTGTTGCATGCCTGGGGAGAGGAGCTGCAGGGCACCCTGAACAGCTCTGAGGGGCTCTGCTATGAGAGCTGTCGGTTCCTGGACTCTCTTACCACCTTTGAGAAGAACCTGATTTCCTTCTCTGAAGCTAGAGACTTGGGGGAGGATGAGATACACAAAGTGTTAGAGCTGACACAGGTCACCAAGGACTTTCTCAAGGAGATCAGCACCAGTCTGATGAGCAAAGATTTGGACACCAGCCTTGTGCCTTCAGTTGCCGTGACAATCATTGAGCAGAAGCTGTACCGGCACATGGAGGTGTGCTCCGTTTTTGCTTCTGAAAAGACCTGGGCCTTCTCAAAGGTCTGGGTCAACTGCCTTATGAAAAACAAAGCTCTCTTCCAGAAACCAGAGCTAGTTCTGAAGTTGCTGGAGACGCTGGTGGGCTTTGCTGTGTCCCACCAACACAAGGAGGCCCAAGAGCTGCAGATGCAAGTGACCAAAGCCATCGTGGAGTGTTACAGTGAGCTCTCGTTAACTGACAAAAATGAAGTGATCTCAGGTGTTCTGACATCCTGGGGTGGACCAGGCCTGTCCCTGAGCGTGCAGGTTGTCATGGAGGGGTTCCAGGAGGATCTGAATGTGACTTTCAACCAGATCACAAAGAGTGTGTCTGATCAAGGCCTGGCCAGGGCTGTGGCTTCTGTGGCCAGGCTCATGCTGCTGTATCCCGAGGCCACGGTGAAGCAAGTTTGCAATCTTGCTGTTATCAACCTAGGAGCACACCAGTTCCTCGCACAAATCCTCTGCTCCTTCCCAGCACTGAGCTTCTTGGAGACCTGTGATGACCCAAACAGGCCACACAGTCTGGTGGTGAGGTGTCTGGAAGAAGCAGTGTGGGGGAGACTTTCCTCTGTGAGGGAAGAGGAGCAGTTCCTTGAGTTCTTGGCCTTTCTCATGCAACCAAGCTCAGGCACTCCTCTTGTGTCACCTGCAGAGGTGATCCAAGTCTTTGTCCTTCCCTATTTGAAGTCAAACTCTGCTCAAACTGAGCTGAGCCTTCAGATCCTCAGTAAGGTTTTGGGGATGCAGTGCTGTTCTGGAGAGCACTGGATCAAGTCCTGTCACCCATTCCCACTTCTGCTCAGCCTCTGCAAACTTCTAGATGGTTACACAAAGTACTGGCATCAGCCCAGGGACCAGCTCTTCCCTTCACTGGAGACCAAAGATCTGATACTGAACATCCTCTGCCAGTTCTGTGAGGTGGTAAGACCAGAAACCATCCCCTGCCCTGAGCTGTGGGTGCAGTCACTGGCTTGGCTTCACAGGAAAGTGGCATCACTGGACTGGACCATCGGTCTCCGGCTGAAGAAGCTTTATGGAGACCACTTCAAGAATGAGGTCCCAGCAACGCTGTTTGAGATCTGCACACTCCCTGAGGACGAATGGACATCCCAGCCTTTGCCAGCCTATGGACCAGGCAGTGGGCTCCTGGCATGGATGGAGTGCTGCTGTCTGTCCACGGCTCTTAGGGACACTATGCTGACACTCCTCAAAGTCAACGTGGACAACCCTGAAGAAGTAAATCTCTTCAGCAAAGGATTCCTGGTGGCCCTTATACAGGTCCTTCCTTGGTGCAGCCACAGTGAGTGGAAGAGGCTCATGCATGTGGTCAAAAACCTGCTGCAGAGGCAAGTGCTGCATGTGCCCTACACGCTGGAGTATGTGCAGTACATGCCTCTGCTCAACCTCCGGCCCTTTGCCTGCTACCTCCAGCTCTCCGTGCTCTTCTTGAGGGGCTTCCAGCTCCTCTGCAGCTCCAGCTGTTCCACCTGGCTGCCGACAGAGGCTTGGCTCCACGTGGTCCAGCTGTACTGTGCTAGCCTCACAGACCTGCTGGGCTCAGTCAAGAGCATTGCAGGGCCCCCCTCACAGTCTACCGAGGACAGGAACTTCACACAGGAGGTGTCCTTCATCTGCATCCAAATGTTCTGCCATCTGCTGCATATTGCCACCATGCTGCCAGACATGGGGTGTGGTGAGCCACTGGTGGTGGTGGCATTGGAGATCCTCTCACAGTATGAGATGTTCAGCAGTGCCGATACGGCCCCCAGCAACACGCTGCGGAGAGCCAACGAGAGACACTTCTTGGAGTCCATCACAGACAATGTCGCTGACAAGGAACTGCGCAGCACCCTCCTGCAGAAGCTCAGCAAGCTAGGAGCCCACTCGGCTGGAGAGCCAGCTTGAGAAGGTGGAGAGGGCAACAGGAGAGCACTGACCCTGCCTCAGGACACTCTTTGCCTGGAAACTTGTAAGATCTGTAATAAACCTTCACTATTTTTCTCTTCTGAGCTCATTCTCCCCTCTTGCTGTGCTGCCATCCAGCCTGAGCAAGGGCTGTGTAAAGTTGGGTGGGAACCACCACTGCCTAGTTTTCCAGCTGTGCACACAGCTGTTCTGAGCCAAGCTGCTGGTTCTGTGCCTCCAGCCTTGCCTGCCGGCAGACTGGACTTATCCAGAGTGCCCAGCAGCCTTCCGTGGTGTCAGGGATATAGTCCCCCTCCTGGCTCCCCTGCCACCAGCACACTCCTAGTCCTGGCTAGGTTGCTGGGTTCACCCCAGGCTGCTGGTATGAGAAGCAAGTTGAGTGAGTTCAGGACAGGCAGGAACCCTTGGAAATGTGTGTGTGTGGCTCCTGCCCGGAGGTGAGGGTGCAGCAGTAACCCTGTGTATTGACACCCTCCACCCACAAACAAATGGCACGTGGGAGAGACATCTCATGGTGTGACTCAAATGAGATCTTTATTGGTCTCCTGATAGTAACTAGGGCAGTGTTAGGGCAAACCAAGGTGCCTGGCTGGCTCTATGTGTGTGTCCATACCTAAGGCACGTTATTTGCAGCGGAAACAGCAAGATACATCTGGAATGGGTTGCAAACAGTTTTTGACATGAGCTGGTCTTGGTCGTTAGTGTAACAGCTGTGTTTGTGCAATAACCAACCCTGTGTTGGAAGAGGCCCTTTGCTTTACTCCTTCCAGAACACGGCTGTGGCTGGGATGACATCCAATACCCAAAAGAACCAGGGTCTGACAGAGCTGAGCTGTTGTTTTTAGACAGAATCAAAGGCACTAAGTGGGGTCACAGTGGTGTAGTACCTGTCCTGGAGCAAGCATGGGAGCTGCAGGGGAGGAATCAAACTGGTGCTGGCTGACTTGAACACACCTGGAAGGCTTGTGAGCCCTATGGTGTGAGCCCTTTGCTGTGACTGGACTGAACTGGTGAAAGACACAGCTGAGAATCTGTCTCAGGGTTTGCTGGTTCCTCATGCACTGCCCCAGTTCCCTCTCTGGCAGACTTCAACTCGTCATGGAGTGGGATGGGGCAGGAGGGATGGAGTGTAGGATCAGACCTCAGGCTGTACCAGCTATTTTAAATACCCATCACGGAAATGCAGGGCAGATAAAAGCACGTGTGGTTAGGAGACTGGATTGAAAGTTGTTCTCTTGCCAAGGAAGGGCTCTGCATAGTGATCTGTGTGGTGGTGAGATGAGGATTGAGCAGTCTCCAGTCCCCATCCTGCCCCTCAGCCATGGGTGCTCTGCCCTGCCAGCATTGCTCTAAGACAGTGTAACTGTTTTTCTGTCCTGGTGTGAGCTTCTCTCCCCTCCAGCCTGCTGGAGACACTGGAGCCATCCTCCCCTGGGACTGTCAGCTGCAGATACCAGACAGTTGTAGTGAAAAGCACCTTTGGGTTAAGTGGAGTAAATGCGTTTGATCCCAGCAGCAGTGGGAGGTAAGAGGCTGAATGTAGCTGGGATGTGTAAGTCAGGTCAGGAACAGGCTCTGCAGACCCCTGCTGCAGCCCCCAGGCCTGGCTCTGCTCTCAGCTGGAGCCAGAGGGGTGAGCTGGGGCAGCAGCAGGTCCAGCACACGGCTGCCCGCTGGGGCTGGGCATACTGCAGCGTCACCTCCACGCCATGCTGTGCCGGTGTCTGGTGTCAGCCCTGAAAGATGTGGAGTGGGGGTGTAACAAATCCCTCTCATGTAACCTTGAGTCCCGTGCTGCGGCACTGAATTCCAGCAGGAATGTTGTGTTTAAAGGCTGCTCCTTCCCTGGCTCGCACGGGTGGGAGGACACAAGGCACTGGAGCGGTGTGGGAACGAAGCCTTCCTAGCCCAGGCTGGTGCTGCCTGGCAGGGCCTGGAGAGGGCACGGCTGCCTCCAGCTGAAGCAGTCCGGTGGCACTGCTCTGCTTCCACCCCTCTCCTCCCACACTGGTCCCTGCAGTGAAGGTTGAAGAGGTGGGGGGTGCTGAGCCTCTTGCAGCCCCTACGCTGAGTTGCCAGGGCCAGGCGGCTATCTGCCCTTGTCGGCGGGAGAGCTGCCGTAGAGGCGGGCGGCTTTGCGGCAGATGAGCCGGAACCAGTAGAGCTGGGGGGCGATGAGGGAGGCGTTGGCGATGTTGCAGTGCAGGGGGATGCGGAAAGGCACCATGTAAACAGGGATTCCCATCTGCCGGCCGTAGGCCGCGTACATGAAGGGGAAGAGGAGGATACGGCAGAGGAAGAAGGTCACCAGGACGAGGATTCCGTTCACCTTGTGCAGGAGAGTGTCCTGCATTTTGAGCTGGGGAAGGAAGAAGGTGAATGTGAGGCAAGTGCTGGGTGAGCTGCACCCCTCTGGCTCCTCACACCCTGCCTTTGCTGGGGGCACGGATCCGAGCACCCGGGAGGTCTGGATGGGATGGCATTTTGAGAAGAGCAGGAGATAAGAGCAGGGGAAAAGGTGTGTGAGAGAGGAGGGAGTGTGGTGCAGGGGGAGGTACAGACAGGAGGGGGCAGCACTAGGACACGGCACAGTCCCCAGTTCAGGGATGCCAGCGGGCACAATGCTTATTGCGAAAGAGAAAGGCAACACAGGAGGGGAGCTTGAGGTTACAGCCCTGAGGCTGCCCCACTCTGAGCCCCCCAGGCCGGCTGGTGAAGCCTAGTGCAGGGAAGGGGTGTGAGCAGCTGTCCTTACACACCTACCTGCATGAGGATTTTGCCCAGCGATACAAAAGGAGTGCTCAGCTCTGCTATGAAGATGCAGCCCACGAAGAAGTCCCCCAGCTCTCCCCTGAAGTGCTGCAAATAAAGCCAGTAGTGACCCCAGGGCCCTCCTGGAGAGGTGGCCAGGAGCCAACATCCAGCATCTCCAGGAGATCATGGGCTCCTGATCAGCAGAGATGCTTTGCCAGACACAGCCATGGTTGCAAGCTGTTGCAGCTACGTGGGGCTCCTTGCAGGCTGAGTTCCACAGCAGCCATGCCCAGCCCTTACCTGGGTGATGGGGGTGAGGACGATGAGGATGAAGAGGTGATGGGTCACCATCAGCCGCTCCTGCAGAAGGAAGCTCCACACGCTGGCCAGCGAGTGCTTCTTCTCTGCGACTCCTCTTTCCTGGCTCTTGTGCCAATGGCAGAGGTACATGACATAAATGTCGTAGGTCATGTAGGGAACCAGGACCCAGATGTACTCTACTGCCAGCCAGTGCCTAGGGGAGGAGCACCGTGCAGAGAGGCATCACAATGGCTGTGAGCAACTCATGGTACTTGAGAAGGTGGAAGAGAATCTCTGGGTGGGGAATGGAAGCAGAGATTTTGAAGCTGATGTTGGGCTGAGAGGTTTGGAGGTTTAACTCGATTTGTTTCAGCAGAAAAAGGTACCTGGTACGCATGGAGATGTCTCCTTGGTGCTGCCCATGCTGCAGTGCCAGGCACCGAGCTCAGCCCAGCCCAGCACAAACACAGCACTGAGGATGCTGATTAGCCCTAGGGCCAGGTGTTTGCTGAGCGAGCCAGGGACACAGCACCACTCGGGATCCAAGCACTAATCCCACACCTTTGCAGCAGTTAATCCTCCCCTAAAACCTGGGACATGCAGAGCTGATAGGGTTTAGGAGATGAGCTGCAAGACCATGTTCTTCCTGCCTGCCACCCTGCTTCATCTGGCTGCTGAACCTGGGGAGCATTTGGAAAGCCCTTGCAGCCCATAGAGTTGCCTGGCCTGGACTTTGGAGAGGGAAATGCAAAATATCTAATACAGGCACTAAACCCCCACGAGACATTTATCTGTTGGGAAATAATGGCAGGCAGTTGCCTGTTCCCAAAGCATTGGAATCCTGGTTGCACAACCCAGCCCAGCTCTTCTTAAAAAAGAAGTCACAGATAAATTCACAGCCATAAAAACCCCAAACCACCCCACAGTGCTGCTTAAAGAAATGTAGCTTGGGGCCCAAATAAACCTGCTTCTGCTCTGCTGTCTCAAGAAAAATCCTGCTCACCCATTCCCCTTCCAGACAGAAAGATGTAAGTGATGTAAAGCTGGGAGGGGAAGCCACCAGCTGTTGTGTTTGCAAAACTTGCCCAGGGCTTTGGAGAGGGCAATTATGGTGCCACGAATATGATTGTCTGCCTGTGTAAATAAATTGCCGAATTTTACTGTGACCTTTGTGATGTTTCTTGGCACTCAGTCTCGCTGTCATTCTTGAGGCCTTCCCTGCTGAGCACTGGGCTGTATTTCCTCCAGATACAAAGAAAATCTAGGTCTCTGACCACAGAGTGTTTGCTGGCATTGAGAGCACTCGGCCAAGCACACCGAGGAGAAGGAGGGCTGCCAGCCCTGTGTGGGTCTGGGGCTTATCCCAGCAGATGTTGTATTTTAGCACAAAAAAGGAACTGGTTAGCTTGCCTAGGTTATGCAGGACTGAGATATGGGGAGAGAGCTCACTGTTTACAGCAAGGCAGGACATTCCACATCTGTGTGTAAAGGCACGTCTGCAATGACTGAAAGGGCAGCTCTCCTGAAAATCACCCTCAAATCTGGTCTGTGACGTTCAAGTTCCAGCTCAGCGTAATTACAATCTTCCCTCTTACAATCATCTCTGCTAGTCAGGATAATAGCTCTGTTTTTAAGTCTTCTGACCCAGATTGCGTTATCACTGTTGCCCAGAGCCTCTTCTGGAGCAGTTTATCTTGGAGCACGGAGGACAAGATGATGTGATTTTCCTCCTCAGCAAACTCTATACTAATTTCCTCATTTCTGGACTACCTTTAGAATCCATTTGGGACAGAGAAGGTGATGCACCTCTAAAATCAGTTCTCTCTAGGTCTGAGTTACTCATTCACAGACTTGGAGGAGACTCCTTCCCCCTTCAGAACTGATGATGTAGTTACCTTTATGCCCATCTGTGGGCCCATGTAACAGCCCATCCTCAGGAGAAGACTCTTGCACTGGCAGAGCAGCCCTAGGTCTGAGTGCACTGAACTGTCCAGTGCCTGTCAGGGGGTGTACAGCCAGCACATTGCACAACCCTTCCCCCAAAGGGGAGGAAAGAGGAACATGGATGCAGGTTGTCCTCTTCCCTTTGTATGTCCAAGCCTTTGGCATAAACTACTCCAGCTGTGAGCTGGCCATGGGCACAGCCCTCTCAGCTCTCAACTAGGATTACCTGTCGTGAACCACATCCTTGCAGTTAAGGACAACCATGATCCCTGACACTGTCGCCATCGTGGCTTGGACTGTTGACACCAACCTGAAATGGAGAGAGAGGAATGGGTCACCCCAAACGTCACCCTAACTGTCACCCCAGGAGGGGCAGGGAGTCGAGTAGTGGCCTTGGTTGCACCAGCAGAGCTATCAGCACTCTGACACCCACGCCATGCACACCCCAACAGCCTTGCCATGGTATGGGACATGGCCAAGGTGGCATGTCAGCGCTGCCATCCGGGGACACGGCAGGGATTTGTTTCCAGGTCTCGTCCCTTCCACCCCCGTGGATGAGCGGTAACTCTGCCCTGTTCCCCACAGGCAGAGAGCTGCGCCCAAGCATCCGCACTCCCCGAACGGATACTGGGCAGGGCTGCCCATACCTGGGGGCTGTGCCAGCCTCCGGTCCCTGCTCTCCTCGCGGGGTCTGAGCTTGGGGCTCCGGTGTGCAGGCTCCCACCCGCCGAAGCTCGGTGCTCTTAGCCCGTGCGGATCGCTGCGGCTCCCAGTACCGGTCCAGGGCCGCCGCGATGGGTACCGTTGGCGGCCTGGCACGACTTGAGCCACCTCCCGCCGATCCCGCCCGTACCTGCCGCTGAGGAGGATGCGGTCCTTGAGGCTCCATCCCGGGGCGGCCCAGCGCAGTAACCGGATGCAAAGGACGAAGAGCCCCGGGAAGAAGGCGGAGGCGAGGGCCAGCGTCCGCCACATGGAGACGATTGCCGCCGGGCTGCCTCCCGCCGCCGCTTGTCAACAGCAGCCGGGCGGCGGGAGGGTCCCGCTCGGAACACACTGGAGTGGCTTGGTCAGTCTCGGCTCGGCTCCGCTCGGCTCGGCTCGGCTCAGCTCGGCTCCGCTCGGCCTGGCCCTGCCGCTCCCGCCCCCGCGGCCGGGACGCGCCCCACACCGCCGGGCGCCAGGCCCCGCCCCAAGCCTGGACCCACGCCCTCCTCGACCACGCCCTCCGCATAGGCCCTGCCCTCGCGGCCGGCGCGCGGCGGGGCCGTGTCCGCCCGCATCCCGTCGTGCTCCGCGGCCCGGAAGCGGAGGCCACCATGGAGGAGGACGAGCCGGAGCTGGCGGCTGGGCCGGGGGCCGCCTTAGAGGT
>VWZE01004773.1:233050-257708 GCA_013396675.1 Eubucco bourcierii | reverse complement strand
TAAACTGACAGAGGGGAGATTTAGACTGGATGTTAGGAGGAAGTTCTTTACATTGAGGGTGGTGAGACACTGGCACAGGTGGCCCAGGGAGGTTGTGGCTGTTCCCTCCCTGGAGGTGTTCAAGGCCAGGTTGGAGGAGGCCTTGAGTGAGCTGTGCTAGTGGGAGGTGTCCCTGCCTGTGGCAGGGGGTTGGAACTAGATGATCCTTGAGGTCCCTTCCAACCTTACCATTCTATGATTCTATCTACAAAACAAAATCATTGTTCTCCGTTTTGGAAAGGGGCAGACAGGAGTAGCTGTTGGGTGGCACAGGTGGTGTGTATCACACTAACAAGGTTCCCCATTTCACTTTGGTGTTTTTTTGTTGTTGTTTTTCTTTTGTGTTGTAGTCTTTGGCAAACATTGATGAAGTGGTGAACAAAATCAGACTGAAAATAAGGTAAATGCTTCTCCATTTCATGAGTGTCAGGTGGGGAACAGTCTGCTTGTCACTGAAGCTTCATAAATAGCCTTTGCACTCTTGCTGGTAGAAATTAATTTTCTTGACAGGCATGAATAAAGGTCAGTCTCAAGTCCAGTAATGAGACAGAGACAAAAATTAATGCTTGTAATTAGAATTCTTTTTTTACACCTTGCTCCATTTGGGTTGGTTTAGCTGATGGGTTGCAAAGCAAAGCTTTGAAAAAACAGCAAACTAAAAATCAACCCAATTTGAGTACAATCTGAAGACTGGGAGAATAAACTACTCAGAAGATCTGGTTGCTGGATAGGTATTCCATTTGTGGGGTCAAAAGAGCAACTGTGAAACCTCTCAGTTTGTGGTTTGTGGGGCTTTTTCTTTTTAATCATTGTTGGTGCTAAATGTATGAAATAAACACAGATGTGCAGGAGATACTTAAATCTTCTGTGCAGTTTGGCATTGCCAGCCTGAAGTGATTGAGACAGCACTTTGATAGGTGGAAAGTGGAAATGAAAATGGCCAAGGGAAAGCTGCCACTGTTGCTTAAGGGAAAAGAAATGCAAGAGGCCCTGATTAAATTAGGAAGTGGATTTTTATTTTTGCAGCAGGAGTTTTTAAATGCTAGGTAGGGTAGTGATGTCCTGTGGAGAGGGCTGGTGGTGGGGCAATAGAAATGAGTTTAAGCCTTGGTGGTGCCAGCTTTGTGATGGTAAATCTGTAGCCCTCCAGGTTCCCACAGCTGTTTGGGTCAGGCACACAGGGAAGGAGTTTGACACTGTAAATTCTTTTCTCCAGGAGGCTGGATGACAACATTCGGACTGTGGTGAGAGGACAGACCAACGTGGGACAGGATGGCAGGCAGGTAGGTGCATGGAGCAGTGCCCAGGGCAGGGGCCAGCCCCTGCAAGGTGGAGCAGAGGAGGTTCCATGGGAGCAGAAGGAAAAAGCTTTTCACTGTGATGGTGACAGAGCCCTGGAGCAGGCTGCCCAGAGAGGTTGTGGAGTTTCCTTCTCTAGAAACTTTCAAAACCTGCCTGGATGCATTCCTGTGTGACCTGCTCCAGCTAACCCTGCTCTGGCAGGTGGGTTGGACTGAGTGGTCTTTGCAGGGCCCTTCCAGCCCCTGACATTCTGTGATTCTGTGATCTCCTCTCCAGTAATGCCAAGGGCTCTCATCTTGTGATGCCAGACTGAGGACTGGCTCTGGCAGGCAGAACCCCACTCCTGTTCCTAGGGAGGTGTTTCTGCTGTCTCTTGTGCTAATGGCTTTGGGAGCTGCTTGCTGAACAGCTGCTGGAACCTGCTTTCTGATCACACTCCAAAGGGAAGTGAATGAGAAATTGATTTGAAAATCCAAAGCTGAACCAGGAGGTTTGTGGTTGTGCCACTTTGAAGCTAATGATAAAATGAACAGGATTAAATAGGTGCAAACACATTTGCTGCTGAACAGGGATCAATAAAAGGCTGTTCAGGCTTTTAACTAGGCTGCTTGCTGAAGTATCCCATGTTGCTGGTGACTAAGGCTGATGACTGCCTGCCACTTTATCTTGCATGTCTTACTCAGCTGTCAGGTTTTCACTTGCCTCTTGTTTGACAGATACTTGCTCAGAGTACAGCCCTGGCTGCAGTAAACCCTGAGCTTGGTCCACGTGTTACCTGATTTTGTGGTGCCACCCAGTGCTGCTGGGTTTCCTGTGTCTGTTCTGGTTTAGACCAGGAGCATTAATGCCTTGAGTTGTCACTCATGCTGTTCTCCTCAGTGGCAACACTGACTCATCTCTTTAATACCAGATTTGAGACTAGTTTGCTGGCATGGGGTAAGTCATGCCCTCACCAGCATGGCTGGCTCTGTTTTCCACTTCTTGCTGCAGCAGCTGTTGATGTATGATTCTAAACCTTATCTCTGCCACAGAGCCCATGGCCTGGAGTGAATTATTTAACTTGCCTGTGCCTCTGTATTGCTTTTAGAAGAATGGGGATGCTTACCTCTCCTAGCAGAACTAGTTTAAAGCTTAGGTGGTTAGCTGAGTACTGCCATTAAACTGGGGATGTGCTTGGGGTGTGGCTTACCTGGGAGTGGTGCAACCTATAATCACTGTGCAGGGGTGAGACAAGAAATGAAGTGGAGATGCAATTACAGAAACGGGAGAGGGAGTGGAAACCAGTGCAGTGCTTGGAGAGTTTGGAGGTGTTTGGAAGGCTGGTGCTGGTTTACCCTTTTTGGGCTCCTTTTGAGGTGATAATTTCAGAGAAGACCACAAAAAAAAGTGGGATCAAGAAGAGCTGTGGGTGGGAATTGCCCAGAGTGTCCCAGGGCTTTGAGGTCCAAAGGCTGAACATGGTGAGAGATGAAGAAAAGCAGTGCCGCAGTCAGCTGTGCTTGCAGGATAACAAAAGTGTCTCTGTGCTGTGCAGATTCAGGGAGCTTTGCTTAGAGCTTTGCCTTATGTCTGTGCTTTCTCACTCTTTTTAATCCCTTTGAAGTTCTCCAAAGCATGTACAGATGGACTTGGACAGTATCCTGCCCTGGAGAGACAGGTCTGTCTGTGCAGGCCTTTGTTTAGTTTGGTTGTAAAGGAACCAATTAAACCCTTTTCCCAGTAAAAACCTTCAAACACTCATGTGTGTGTGGTCTGTCTTTGTAGGGCACCTTGCAAGTAGCCTGGAGCTGCAGCTAGTCACACATACTCCTGTATTTAGCTATGGATTTTCCCATCTTTCCCCATTTTGCTGCTTTGCAAGGTAGAAAGAAGCAGACTTTGAGGCACTAGGGCTTGCAGTTGTGTGGACTGCATGGGCTAAGGCCAGGGAGTCTTCCAGAACACAACTGCTCTTTCTTACTTTGAGATCCTGACAAATGCTGAAACCATTCAGTACTGGTGAGAAAAATGGTTGGGCTCTGACATGCTGCAAGCTTTTTCTTTCTGCATTTTCAAGCCAAGTGCACCATTTCTCACTTGCATGTGCATTCCACGTGTGAGTTGCTGGAAGTGGCAAGACTTGGCTGGATTCAGAGCAGTAAAGGAACATCAGCATGCTGAGGTCTTGCATAGTAACTGGTCAGAGGGGCACACCGAGGAGGTCATCTTACAGCGCTTGAATTGCATCTCAGTTTGAGATGAAATTTTATGTTTGTCTCTGCAGAACCAAACAGAGGAAGTCTAGAAGAAACATTTGCTGCTCTTGCCACTCCCTCCACTCCTTACTCTGAGCAGTGTGCCCTGTGTGCTAGCTGGGGGAGTGAGGCAGCCTTTTGCACATACCCACCCTGTTGATAATCCTGCTGTGGGAGTGAAAACTTTGCTTTTCAGCTTCAGCCACCTGTTCCTCTGCTGCAGGCTGCTTTGGTTTTAACTGCTTGTTCTCAGTGGAGTCAAGGACACTTGGAAATGTTTTTACAGAGCAAGAGGCCTGGCTTCTCCTGCTTGGAGAGGAAGGGTTTTATTTTCCAATGCATGGTAAGAAACTGTCTTGAAACAACTGAAAGCAAGATGCCATTAGGACACACCAGTGCTCTGCTAGGAAGGAGTCAGTGCTGCTGGAAGGGGCTTTTATCCTGATTTAGCTTTTCTGGTAGTAGTTTGTTGTTTGGTCTCACATGAAAATTAAATTGTTTCTTCTACTGATCTATTCTTGTTGAATTTGTAGAAGATTTATATGCATGTGCATATATATGAATATGCAGGAGATTATAAGACAATATTTCCCTGCAAAATTTGGCTGAGGCATACACAGGGATAGATGGTTTCAGCCTGTGAACCCCTCCCTCAGGAGGCCCAGGGTGATGACTGTTAACTGCATTTTGTCCTGGTAACCACAACTGCAAACCACCCTTGATGAATAAAGAAGCAGTTGGCAAACAGCTTTTGCAATAGCTTTGAAACCAGACTTCAGCCACAGCTCCAAGTTTCAGCTTCAGATACCTTTTCCCCTTTCTAGTGCTTTCTTCCCATGTGAGAGGGCTGGAGCCTGTAGTACAGCAGTCTACCTTTTAGAATCATAGCATCCTAGAATGGCTTGGGTTGGAAGGGTCTTAAAGGTCATCTACTTTCAACCCCCTGAACACTTCCAGGGTTGGAGCCAATACAACATCTCTTGGCAACCTGTTCCAGTGCCTCACCACCCTCATGGGGGAAGAATTTCCTCCTAATGTCTAATCTGAATTCTTCCAGTTTGAATCCATTACCCCCCATCACTCTGTGCCTCTGTAACAAGTCCCACTCCAGCTCTCTTACAGACCCTTCAAGTGCTGAAGGCTGCTCTAAGGTCTCCCTGAAGCCCTTTCTTTAAAATCACAGAATCTCAGAATGTTAGGGGCTGGAAGGGACCTCCAAAGATCATCCAGTCCAACCCCTGTGCCAGAGCAGGATCACCTAGAGCAGGTGGCACAGAAAATGCATCCAGGCAGGTTTTGGATGTTTCCAGAGGAGACTCCTCAAGCTCTCTGGGACAGCCTGTAAAGCTTTAGTCTGAACAACTGCTCTTCTCTCAGCCTGTCTTCACAGGATTGATGCTCCAGCCCTCTGATCACTTTGAAAAAGCCATTCCTGTGTTTTGACTTCCTTCCATCCCTTGACACCCCAAGAGGAATGATGCAGTCTGTTGTGTCCTTGGGAAGGTGTGCTGTAAATAAAACTGCCTGTGAACTCTGATGGTGGAGTGCTTGAACTTCACTGGAAGCTCAGGGTCTTGTGGATTTATTGCAGGACTGAAACCAAAGTGTTTTGCAAAAGCCTCTTTCCTTCAGTCACTTCTCTCCTAACTGCAACCAGCCTTTGCCAGAGCTGCCTGCCTGCAGAGCTGGGGCTGGAGGAGCTGTGTTTGTCTGGAGGGTAAACAGTAGTTTTCATAAACATCCTTTCAATCTCTGACTTCCTTCCAAAGGAAACACAAACCTCAGATGCAGTGGCAGAAGGAAAAAAAAAAAATTTCTTGTTTGGGCCAAAGCAAGCCAGGGGAGTTCCCTGCTAAGGCCCTGCTCTGGGCTGTTGAGGTGAGCTGTGCCCTGCCTGAGGGTGGTGCAGAGCTGCACACACCAGCAGCTCCCACCCCTGCAGCCCTCATAGGTGAGGGTGGTTGGACTGTGCAGAAGCTGATTCAGGAAGCTCATCTTTGGCTTTTCCATCTCCTGTCAGCCTTAGCTATCAAACATGGGGTTAGGAATCTTGTGCAGGTTGTTGGGCCAAGCAGTGCTCAGATCTAGGGGACCATCAGCCTACCTAAGCTCTTTTTTCAGTAGTGTTTGAAGAGCAGTGATGCCAGGCAGGTTCCTAGAGAACAAAGGAAGGGTACTGAGCCTTTAACAGCTTCCTTTGTACTTGGGGAAGGGTTATTTAGCACCTGAGCCCAGCAAGGCAGCTCTCCTGGTGTGGAGGAGCAGGGTTTTACTGAGCCTTGTGGAGAGGTGCACGTTTGCAGCCGTCCAGGAGAGGGGAGCCCAGCCTTGGTTTTGAGTTCTCCTGATCAGTGATGGAGAGGGAGTGCTGCAAGCAGAGACGTGTCTGAATAGTGCTGTGTGTTACCCTCCCAGTCAGAACAACCTAGATCCCAGCCAGACCCAGTGGAGAACATGCAGCCTGTGGCTGTGGGAATGTGCTCTCCATGCTCCTTAAGGAACAGGAGACCTTTAGGGATAATACATTCCAAATCATATTTGCAGATGCAGCTACTCTGCTGCCTGTGATGGAGGTTTCTGTCCCATCTGACTGGTAATGTGGGAGTGGTAATGGTTGGGGACACCACTTCTGTGTTCCACCATGGTGCAGAGATGATTGAGAAGGGCATTGAGGGGAAATGTAAGTGCGAGGAGGATATAAAAGTAGCTTTTTATAGTCTCCACTGCTAAACTGTTTCCCAAAGAGTCTGGATTGCAGGCAGACGTTCCTGTAAAGTATTCAGGGGTCTGAAAAAGCAGATTCCGAAGCTAAAAATAAAGTCAATCGAATAGAAGTGACCCCAAAAGAGTTATTTAAGCAGCTCCAAAACAGGAATGCTCCTTTCTCCACAAAGCACAACATTTCCCAGTTCAAAGCATCTGCCTCTTTTTTTTTTTTGAAATGCTGCCCTAGAATTTCCTCCAAATGCAGAAAACCTTAAAATAGTTTGGCTCCTTTGGCTTCCCCTTCCTGGTGCGAGATTTCACTTAAATCTGCAGACAATGCCACGAGCTGCAGAAATTATCTCACTCGTGGCCCTTTTCTGGGAGGAAACAACAGCCGTGGGTGGAACATTCCTCTGCAGGGTGTAACAAAATTTTCCTTGGGACTCCCAGACTTGGGCTATTTGGGATGCCTTGGGAATGCAGGAGCTGCCCTGCTTCAGTTGGAACAATGCAGGGTTCAAGCTGTGCCTCCAGTTTCTGGGGAGCTGCAGCTAGCTGGTTTTTGTTTTTTTTTTCTCCCCCCTCTGTAAGGTTTTTGTCAGAGCTGCTGTTGGAGTCTGGGCTGACCTTGCTGAGGGCTGCAGCCCAGTTGTGGCATGGTTTGCTCTCTGCCCTAGGCTGTGGTATAAAAAATTCCCATAGATTTTTCCATCCAGCGCCGAACGCGCTCCCTGCGCTTTCGGTTGTCACTCTTCAGTTGTGGTTGTTGCTGAACCTTCTGCCTAGACTGGCTGTAATTTTTTTGACAGTCCCTGACATGCCTTTACTACTGATTGTTTGGCTGGAGCTGCTTCACCTGTCAGGCTTTTGTCCTTGTGACAAAGCGACCTCTGTGTTTGCAGCCCAGTTTAACCCTTACCGGTATCCCTGCAGCCAGGATGTGGGTGCCTGGGGCAGTAAAGGTGAGGCAGCTTCATGCAAAATCTGTTTCTGAAGTAATCCAAGAAGTCAGGAGGAATCCCAAGTTCTGTGGCTTTGTAGTGTGAATCTAAACCTAGTATTGGCCTGCTCCCTGGGGATGTTCAAAGCCAGGCTGGACGAGGCCTTGAGCAGCTGAGTTGAGAGGTGTCCCTGCCCGCGGTGGGGAGGTTGAAGTAGGTGATCCCTGGGGTCCCTTCCAACCTAAGGACTCTGTGATTCACTGTCTCTGGTCCATCTTTCCCTTCCTGCCCTGTGCACACACATATGTAAAGTGACTGAAACTGAGTGAGTAAAGGGTGAGTTTTAAAGATAAACTTGGTTTATTGCTACTACATTAGGGTCTGGCTCAATTAGTGCTAGAAGAAAGTGTTAATGGGAAAAGAGAGATTTTCTGGGCTGGGAAAAGCCTTGGAAAAGACCTCGATGGTCTTAAAAAGTTTTTTTCCAAGTGAAATGATTCTATGTTTCTCATGGCTGAGGGTACTGGTTGATAACTTGGCTTGCTTTGGCTGGCTCCTGCTTCTTTGCTGCATGAGAACAGCAATATATATATATATGTATATGTATATATATTTTATTTCATAACTACAGCAGTGCAAGAAAAGAGGTGGCAGCTGCTGTGGTTAAAGAATGCAAACATATTCTTGGTGCCCAGCCTGAACCCAGCACAGCAGCAGACAGCTCAATTAGCCATCCCATCCTTTGGTAAGCAGTGCTGTCCTTTCTCTTTGCCTGTGAAAATAAACATCTCTGCTCAGCAGCTGGGGCTGGGGCTGCCTGCCCTGCCCTGTGTGTGTGCTGCAGTGGCTGGCAGTGTTGAAGCCTGTGGAAGGAGGAGGAGGAGGATGTGTCTGGTGGAGAAAAATGCCCATGGGTTACTGAGTTTGACAAGGTCAGAGATGAAAGGCTGTGAAATACCATTTTTGTTTTCTTTACATAGAGATCAGGCAATGCTTTGCAGGATCAATACAGGAAGGAGGAAAGATGAAGATGGACAATGAGCAGAGGGAGAATGAGGCTGGTGCTGTGTGTGGCACAGGAGGACAGTGTGGTACCCCCATGCTGATGGGATCATCCCAGCTACTCCAGTGTCCGTTCAGCTGGTGGTATCCTGAGCTACAGGGTGATTGATGGATGGTGTCACTGAGGCCTTGTCCTCTTCTCAGCTTTGGGAGTGCTGGGTCACCAGGCAGGGAGGTGATGCTGTTCAGTTTGCACAGGCAGCTGTAAGAAGCAGCACTGTTGCTACACTCCTGCTTACCTCCACCTGCTTGTGTGACTGCAGGTTATGTTTCATGCTGAGCTAGGGTAGTCAGTACCCTCAGATCTCCTACTCTGGGCACTTCTCTTTCATGAACTTGAGCATAAGTTCCATCTAAACATGAGTAGAAACTTCTTGACTTTGAAGGTAGCAGAGCATTGGAGTAGGCTGCCCAGAGAGATTATGGAGTCTGTTTCTCTGAAGACATTCAAAACCCACCTAGTTGTGTCCCTGTGTCTCCAACCTTACCATTCTATGATTCTATGATTCTATTTACAAGGCCTTGCAATGACAGGACGAAGGGCAATGGGTTTAAGCTGGCAGAGGGGAGATTTAGACTGGATGTCAGGAGGAAGTTCTTTCCAGTGAGGGTGGTGAGGCACTGGAACAGGCTGCCTAGGAAGGTTGTGGCTACTCCCTCCCTGGAGGTGTTCAAGGCCAAGCTGGATGAGGCCTTGAGTAACCTGTGCTAGTGGGAGGTGTCCCTGCCTATGGCAGGGGGTTGGAGCTAGATGATCCTTGAGGTCCCTTCCAACCTTGCCATTCTATGATTCTATTGTTTGACCTGCTTGAGGTGATCCTGCTCTGGCAGGGGGAGTGGACTAGATGATTTTCAAAGGTCCCTTCCAACCCTTACCATTCTGTGATGGGTTTATTTATTTAAATATATTCCTCACTTCCAGACAGCAAACTGCATGCTACATCCTTGGCCACAGTGGCCAGGTTCAGCTGATGTGGTGGGTGTTGGTGTGCCTCTGCTGCTAGCACAGCATTGCTAAGCCTTAAGAGCAGACAAGGAAAATCAGCATCACCTCTTAATAACTAATTAAGGCAGTCTGTAAAATATCTGGGGGCTTTTTTGGGTCACAATACTTGATGTTGTAGGCATCACCTTTCAGTGCATTCTCTGCTGCATGGCTGAGCTTTATCTCCTCTTTTTGCTGGACAGGTCATTACTCTGAAGTAGGAACAGCCCCAGTGCTCAGTGCATTTTGAGATGCTGAATGGATGAGGGTTAAATGTTGTGTCTTAAGCTGTGTCATTTTATATATTTAAAGAAGAAGAAAAAAAGCCAAGCCACAGATTCTGAAAGACTCCAGTTGAGTGATAAAAGTCCTATAATATTCTTTTGTAACTGGTGAATAAGAAGCAGGAGTTGAGCTGCCAAAGTAAATCAAAAGTGAGTTTCATTTAGAGCCATTGCTCTAGTGAGTTATGACAGTTGGACAGTGTCCTTCCCATCCAAGTCACAGTGAGCTTTTTCTCCCCTAGATGATGTTTATTGAGAAGGGTTTCAGGTGAATGGCATACCAAGAAGAAATAGTGCTGTTGATTATCCTGCTGGCTACTGGCCATGAAAACTGGCATCTGGAACTGCACCGAGAGGTCAGGCAGAACTTCTGCCATCTGCTGCAAAGCCTGGTTCAAGGCAGAACCAAGTCTGAGTTTGACCTTGCCTTGTGCTTCTGTGTGGAGAGGCAGTGGCTGCAACCTGTCCTGCAGACTGAGGCTGGAGACTGCGTGGTGCTTTGTGCTGGCAAAAGGCAGCCTTGGTCTTGCTGGTGGCACCGAGGGCAGAGCAAGCTGCAAAGTGTGACTGGGCTGTTCCATAGCCAGTGCTGGTTGGTTTTGATGCCAGCAAAGCAAGAAGCCCAGCCTGAAAACAGAAGTCCTGACAGCAGGCAGGAGATTTTGTCTTACTGAAGATCCTTTTTTTTTAACTTCTCTTTCTCTGATTTTGTTGTCTTAGATTTTTGGTGTGTGGAAATGTTCGCTGCAGCTGTGCTACCTCTGTGCATACAGCACAGCATTTCCACCTAGAAATCCTTCCTTGCAGGGTTCACGGTGTGATTGTCCACCTACATTTGGTCTCTAAGGTCTCAACCTGAATGTGAATTCATTTGGCAGAATCTGATGCAGCTTGAATGGTTGCCAGACTTGACCCCCGTGGAAGTCAAGCTTGGCTCTGATGTTTTGAGTATGACTGAAATGCTGCCTGCAGCCTGCAAGCTCATCAGCAGGCACTGGGACCCCTTGGTCACTTACAGACATCCTGGGCAGATGTAGTGCCCAGCACTCCCCAGCCAGCTTGCTGCTGGAGCGCAGGGTGAGTGATGGAGCACAGTTATTCAGTGCCTGCAA
Organism: Eubucco bourcierii; assembly: GCA_013396675.1. NCBI lineage: Eukaryota > Metazoa > Chordata > Aves > Piciformes > Ramphastidae > Eubucco > Eubucco bourcierii. The sequence continues at coordinate 247,043 of VWZE01004773.1, read as the reverse complement.
GATGAGGTGTGCCGAGGGCGAGGGAGGTGCAGTAAACAGCTGCCATCGGGTGTCAGCAGGAATGCTGAGAAGGGCAGAGACTCGCAGCTTTGCGATTCTGAAACAAAGAAGAGTGATGATGACAATAACAAGTGGCTGCGGGAGGGAGCTTTTCCTGCTTGGTAACAGTGTTTGAGGTGTTGAGTAGGGCTGGGTGTGGGGGAAGGCTGCGGCTGCTCACCTGCCGGTATGGAGCAATGTAATAAAGTTGTAGTAACCCAGTGTAGAGCTGTGTGGTGAGGCTGTAGTAACCCGGTGTAGAGCTGTGCGGTGGGGCTGTAGTAACCCGGTGTAGAGCTGTGCGGTGGGGCTGTAGTAACCCGGTGTAGAGCTGTGCGGTGGGGCTGTAGTAACCCGGTGTAGAGCTGTGCGGTGGGGCTGTAGTAACCCGGTGTAGAGCTGTGCGGTGGGGCTGTAGTAACCCGGTGTAGAGCTGTGCGGTGGGGCTGTAGTAACCCGGTGTAGAGCTGTGCGGTGGGGCTGTAGTAACCCGGTGTAGAGCTGTGCGGTGGGGCTGTAGTAACCCGGTGTAGAGCTGTGCGGTGGGGCTGTAGTAACCCGGTGTAGAGCTGTGCGGTGGGGCTGTAGTAACCCGGTGTAGAGCTGTGCGGTGGGGCTGTAGTAACCCGGTGTAGAGCTGTGCGGTGGGGCTGTAGTAACCCGGTGTAGAGCTGTGCGGTGGGGCTGTAGTAACCCGGTGTAGAGCTGTGCGGTGGGGCTGTAGTAACCCGGTGTAGAGCTGTGCGGTGGGGCTGTAGTAACCCGGTGTAGAGCTGTGCGGTGGGGCTGTAGTAACCCGGTGTAGAGCTGTGCGGTGGGGCTGTAGTAACCCGGTGTAGAGCTGTGCGGTGGGGCTGTAGTAACCCGGTGTAGAGCTGTGCGGTGGGGCTGTAGTAACCCGGTGTAGAGCTGTGCGGTGGGGCTGTAGTAACCCGGTGTAGAGCTGTGCGGTGGGGCTGTAGTAACCCGGTGTAGAGCTGTGCGGTGGGGCTGTAGTAACCCGGTGTAGAGCTGTGCGGTGGGGCTGTAGTAACCCGGTGTAGAGCTGTGCGGTGGGGCTGTAGTAACCCGGTGTAGAGCTGTGCGGTGGGGCTGCAGTAACCCGGTGTAGAGCTGTGCGGTGGGGCTGCAGTAACCCGGTGTAGAGCTGTGCGGTGGGGCTGCAGTAACCCAGTGTAGAGCTGTGTGGTGGGGCTGTAGTAACCTACCATGACATTGAAGCATGATGAAGCTGAAGGCTTTGCTAGGGAGTTGTGCAACTCACACAGTGAAGTGGCCACACCACTCTGGTGCAGAGTAGATGTAAAAAGTAGTCACCAGAGCAAGACCACTCAAGCCATGGTCACTTAGAGTACTTTTCTCCATTGTTCATGGTGCAGGCACCAGTGTGCAGTGCAGAGCAATGCAATGAGAAATGGCAGCTCGGAAAGGTGCAGTCTGGGAGTTTAGCTGCAAGGTTTCAAGCAGCACAAGGTGGAATTGTCTCCCTTCACCCCCTGTGACTGCTGGTGTTTGTGCAGCTGTTCAGAATGTGAGGTTTGATTTCTAAGCATGATCTGGGGGGGTTAAGTGAAGGGGCAATAGCAGCAATTTTCAGCTTGCTGTCGTGTGGGACATAATCTGCTTTGATTTAAAGTACTCTGTGTAGCCTTAGTGGTTAGGATTGGAGCTGATGACACAAAGCTCTATTCTTTAGTGCCAGTTGTAGCAGTTAGGTAGTTTTTGGTGAACTCCCAGCATAGAAATCTGCTAAAATCAAACCCAACGGTGTGGAGCCCTTCAGATGTGGCTGCTTGGGGAAATGAAGCTGGTGCAGCATCGTCCTGCCGCTACAGACAAGCCCTCTTGACTTCAGCTGCAGTGGTTTATCCCTAGCTGTAAAACTTAGAGTTTTCTCTCAAATGAAATCAGATGAAGAATCAAAATGTATTTCCACCCTTCCTCAGTTTGGAGAGATTCATTCACAGGAGGTTTTAGCAGCAGAAATTGTTAGGCTGATCACAGCGTGCAAGGGCTTCTTTGAACTCTCTGCAGCTGAGGCTCCTTGGAGCACTGGGGATGGGAACTTACTTTCAGTCATGGTCTAGATTTTCATTGAGCTGGGTTGTGAGTGTGGCAGCAAATGAAAGAAGCATTAACACTCTGTATTCAACAGGGAGGACACATTCAGGAGCATTAAATTCTCAACATCCTGACCACAGCCCAATTTTGGAACATTAAAAATGCATTTGGATGCTGTGGATTTGGCAGATGTGGCAAGTGTCTGTGAAACACTTAGCAGAGGGCAGCTTTCTGATGGGAGTGGTAACATCCCATTGAAATACGGATTGGCTAGAATCAAATAAAGCCAGCACATTTCTAGCACAACACCAGTGACCATATGGAAACCATTGAGGTATTTTAATCACTCCTGGAGACAGAACAGTGTTAATTCAGTTAGTCCCCAAGCCCAGGGTTTCACACATAAGCAAACTTCCTCTGAGAATTTGCTTTTTCCTCAGTTTGGTGATACTCTGTAGTTACACACTGGCCCCTCTTAATTCCTCTTTGCATATTTCTATGTACTTCACTATTTGCACAAGATTCCTGATAGAGTGAGTAAAGAGGGGATTTAGAAACCAACACACCCACTAATAGGTGTATTATATAGCTTGATGGGAGTGATGTGACAGCTCTGTACTTAGGCTGGGAGGGGAAGGAGGAGGCTGTGTCCATCTGCAGCAGCTGTAGGGACCTGGAGAGGCTGACTAATTCACTGACCTGTTTTTTTTTGTTTTTTTTTTTACTTGAATATTATTGGTAATGCTTTGCTGTGTGTTAATGTCAATCTGGTACTGGAAGTGGCTGGAAGGTAACCTTTTAAAGGATGCATCACTTCAAAATCTAATTAATTAGATGTGGTCTTTTCCCACCTCTCACATGAGTTATTTTCTTTTCTTCTTTTGCTGTTTGAAATATCTTATGTGAAAAAGTGACACAAGTGATGATGTGCAGACTGACCTCAGAAGTTGCTTGGGATAATGCCAAGTAAAGCTGATTTTTAGGCAGCCTTTTTCATAGTGATTCATGGTTTACCTCTGCTCCCTATTGTTGGTGTGCTTGGACTCTTTCCCTGCTGCATCTCAAGGTGAAGAAGGTTGGAGGGCTGTAGCTGATTCATGAGCTGTGTTTCTCCTTCCAGCTTTGGAGAGCTGGCTGAAAACCCCTGCAGCTCACTGCCTAGTTTACCTGGGGTCTGGCTGCATGCTACAGACCTGGGTCTTCCAGCTTGTGTGTGTGGTTTCTCAGTCTTCTCCATTTCATCTCTGCTGTTAGCACAGGAGCAGAGGAGCTGCCACTGCTTCAGCCTGGCTGAGCAGCAGGACTGGCTAAAAACACACCCTGGTCTTAAACTGGAAGATCCTCACCAAGACCTGTGGTTTGGGTCCCTGCTTCTGCAAGTGTTGGGGCTGCAGCTTCCTCAGTGCTACTCATGGAGCTGGGCAGTGCCCTGCGGGGGTACTCTCCCATGGCACCCTCCCTTCACCTGCTCCCTCCCACAGCAGGGGCGAGCTCCTTAGCTGGAGCAGCTCAGACATGCTACACCAGAGGAGGAAAGTGATACTCAGCCAAAGCCTGTCTTCTACTGAGCACTTTGCCTAGAGTCTCTTGCTGGTCCTGCCCTCTTTGCTAAATTTGCTGCTGCTGGAGCAACTGGGATACCCCCGGGACACACAGTATGGAACAGGGCTCAGGTGCCGCTGCCCCATGGCTCTGCCTCCTCAGGCAGTCGAGTCCTGTCCGTGCCGTATTTCTCAGCTGGTTCCTGGTGTCCAGGGACTGCAGAGGTTGCATAAAGTTTAATAAATAATGCTGATGGGTTAATTGTAGCTTGCAGGCTCAGTTGTTGATTAGAGTCATATGGTGTTTATCCAGTACATCGCAACCTTAATTTCAACATCCTTGTTTCGTAGAACCACAACAGATGATGTATCCAAGTCTCTTGATTTATTCGTGGTCCTCTGCCCCTGCAATGAACTGCTCTTGTAGGGAAAGGCAACACAATAGTTCCACTTGTGCAGGCCGTTTGGGGGTGTGTGCATTTGCATGCTTCCCAGTTGCACTGGCAAGGAAAAGCCATACATTAGTAATGCAAGGTGAAGCCTGGAGTCAAGCCGCAGCTGTCAGATGACTGCCGTGGGTTTGCTGTGTACACCAGTCCTGCTGGAATAAAAATGATTCCTGCTCTCTTGAGAACTGTTTTGGGCTTAGCATTTTTCATCCAAAGTAAACCACCTATTAATAAAACAATAACCAAAGCAATAAAGACAGTGCTTTGAAAATTGGTGATTTGCTGTCTTAACAGGAGCAGAGTGTGAAGGGAACTGCTCTTATGTAGCCTTTAACGTGGCTGTGGTTTCCCCTCTGCTGTTCTACAGGTGAAGGAATAATTGGTGGGTACATAATAAACTTTGACAGCACACCTTGAATAATTAGATCTACTGTCATGCCCTAGGTGCTAGTTTATTATCCCCTCTTAATGGACACTATTTATCAAACATGAGGGGGTTTCTTAAGATGGATGTTTCTTTTTCCTTGCTTTTTGCCCTTTGCTTCACGGTGACAAGGAAGGGGAAGTTTTCTCTCCATTATGGATTAGTTTGCCTTAGTCCCTTCTTCTACAAGGTTTCACTTATAGATGCTGCAGTTGGACTGTTACAGCCACAAAGCTTTCATTGGTTTCTTTAAAAAGAACCAAAAGAAGATTTCATTGTGAGCTCTGTGCAATAAGTAACTCAGGTCTGCCCTTCCCATTGGATCTGTCTGGCAGTGCCTCCTTGGATTCAGGTCTGACTTTCCTGTTGGATCTGCCTGGCAGTATCTCCCTGGATTCAGGTCTGACTTTCCTGTTGGATCTGCCTGGCAGTATCTCCCTGAATTCAGGTCTGACCTTCCCATTGAATCTGCCTGGCAGTATCTCCCTGGATTCAGGTCTGACCTTCCCATTGGATCTGTCTGGCAGTGCCTCCCTGGATTCAGGTCTGACCTTCCCATTGAATCTGCCTGGCAGTATCTCCCTGGATTCAGGTCTGACCTTCCCATTGAATCGGTCTGGCAGTGCCTCCCTGACTTAAGAAAAATAGATTTTCACACAGGGCTACTTCCAGCAAATCTTATGTATGTTTGGAGAAATGTTTTCATCTCTAAATGTAAATTATCTGAAACCCAAGCAAGCTGATGAATTGGTGTGTTCTGGCTCCAGTAAGAAGTATGCAGCTCTGTTTTAGGAGAGTAGCTGAAGATTTATGTCTTAATGGCTGAGCAAATATTTGGCAGCAAGTTTCAAGAGATGAAGTGAGGGTTTATGAGCAGTTCTGATTTACTCATGCCTGTTAAGTTTGCTGCAGTTGTTCTCTGTGTGTTTCCTGTATTTTTTTTTTTCCCCCTTTAAAAGCTCTGGAAATGTTTCCCCTTCTCTCTGAGATGTGATACAGAACTTGCTCAGAAGGGCAGCTGCTGTTTGGTCTCTCCTCACATCCCAGCCATGTTATTTTTCACAGCAGCAGGAGACCACAGTTCCTTAATTCATCAGATGAAGGCCCAGCACATGTTGTTTCATTTGTGTTTTTGCAGACTCTGTAAGGAGGTAAAAGCCACAAGTGCCAGGGCCAGGTGATGACACCAGGTCACCTTATTCTTGGCAGTTTTAAATGTACAAGAACAAAAATCCCATTTTGCTTTGGCTGGGGCTCCAGGGGCAGTTTTAAGGTGAGGAGTTTGGTTTCCAGCAGCAGGAACATGCTCTTCAGGTGGAAACCAGTTTCCTGTAAATTGCCTCTGCTGGGTTTTGTCACAATATTATTAAACAGCACTGTGACCTGTTAAAGAAATAGATTGAGAGTGGTTTCTTAACAGTAAGCAAGAGAGAAACTGCTGGTATGTGGGCAGCTAGAAATTCTTGTTTGGGCCATTATCTGAGGATAAATTATGGGCAGTAACTTTGGAAAAGGTCCCAATATTCAAGCAGATGATAGCCTGTCTTGTGAGGAAGGTTTTCCCTTTGTGGAGAGGGATTTAAATATAGAAGCTGTAAGAGCAGAGATGGAAATCCTCACAGTGTTGTTTACTCTCAACTTATTGTGGCCTGCTGGTATCTGAAGGGGGCTACAGGAAAGCTGGGAAGAGACATCTCAGGATGTCAGGTAGTGATAGGACTGTGGGGAATGGAAGGAGACTATAAGTGGGTAGATTCAGATTGGATGTTAGGAAGAAGCTCTTCACCATGAGAGTGCTGAGACGCTGGAACAGGTTGCCCAGGAACATGGTGGAAGCCTCATCCCTGGAGGTTTTTAAGGCCAGGCTGAATGTGGCTCTGTGCAACCTCATCTAGGGTGAGGTGCCCCTGCAGAGGGATTTGAGCTAGATCATCCTTGTGGTCCCTGACAGTTCTGTGATTCTATGAATTTGGTTGCTGAGTCCCTTTGAGTTGTGTATTAGTGCTTAAAAGTAGCAACTCAAATGTTCTCTTCCTTGGAGAGCCAGTTGGAGATAACCACCCCCAAGTGAAAGCAGTGCAGTGGATAGCTGGAGCCCTTAGAGTTTGCCTTGGCAGTCATGCCAAGGAGAGCTGCTGTAACTGTTGTCTGAGCCTGCAACTGAAAAAAGAGCCCTGAGAGACAAGAATGGGGTCAGAGATGTGTCCAAGAAATGAATGTCTTGTTGGGAATTTGGGGTGGTGCTGCTGCATGCCTGCACTGCTGTGTTGTGCTGGGTGCTGTGTAGGACCTCCCCAGGCTCTCCGTGGCTGATCTCTGTACCTTGCTTCCCAATGGCTCTGTGTGCCTGAGATCCTAACAAAACCTGTCCCTGCAAGTTGGTTTGAGGGGATCCAAAGTTTGAGTAAGTTGTGTGAGATTGCCTTGGGTTTGGGTATGAGGGAGGATAATGTCTCTTCTTGGATAATCTTTTTAATTTGCAGCAGAGATCCTCATCTACAAATGACAGGACAAGAGGAGCCTCAGGTTGTGCCAGGGAAGGTTCAGGTTGGATATTAGGAAGCATTTCTTCACTTCTTTGTGTTCTCAAGCATTAGAACAGGCTGCCCAGGGAGGTGGTGGAGTCACCATCCCTGCAGGTATTCAAAAGACATAAGGATGTAGTGCTGAGGGGTGTGGTTTAGTGGTAGAGATGGGATTGTGAGCTCTAGGTCAGTCGTTGGACTTGATCTCAAAGGTCTCTTCTCACCTCAACAGTTCTGTGATTCTGAGACCTCTTCTTCTGGAGAGTTCAGCAGCTCTGACTTCCTCAGGATCATGCAGAGATGTCAGCATTTAGCATTGGTCCTGAAGCAAAGGAAAACATAGCACTTGGTATCTGAGAAGAGTTTCAGGTTGAGGTTTGGGTTTGTTTTTTTGTTCAGACCTATCCAAATCTCAGAGCACACAGGACAGTTGCTGCTTGCTTAATCACCCACTTGAGGAATGTGCTGCAGCCCTGCTCTGGGACTGAGTGCAGGGACTGCAGTTAAATATGCTGAAAGGAGCACTCTTTAGTTCTTTGGTTTGCACTTAATCCACATGGAGGAGGAGAGAAAACTTTATTCTGTAAGGTGACCAAGTGGAGCCAAATGAATTAGGTGGTGGTGGTCTGGAGCCAAATGGAGAGGTAGGTAGTGGTGTTGCTTTGTGATCCACTTGTCCCTGCTGCACATTTGTGTGAGCTCATTTCCCTCTGACCACAGGATGTGATAGCTTGTGACACCAACAGATAAAGTGCTAACTTGCACATGATTCAGAAGATATTTAGGAGGAGACTTTTTCCCCCTCCTCTGGAAAATGAATTATAAAACGTTTCCAACTTTTGTACTTTTATTATAATGCAGCCATGTTCCAGCAAAAGCTGCTGGCAGATGCTCTGCTCAGACCTTTCCAAATGAAGATGTGTTAAATTTATTTGCTGAAGGAGCTTGTAGCTTGCACTGTGAGTTTGGTCATGGGACTGGATATAAAAATAGAGGAGTAGAAGCCCACTTAACAGTGGGAAACCAAGTGGAGCTGAAGCTGGAAATGTTATCAAACTGAGAAGGCAAAACGTGTTGAATGACTTCAGAAGGCAGATTTTGGACATGTGGCTTCACTCACTGTACCCATGTGTAGTGCACACTGGTTGTGTGAGGTCAGGATGCACCATGGTTGTGTAAAGGAGAGCAGCTGCCCCAAGAAGCTTGCAGAAAAACAGCACAGAGATCCAGGTGAGGTCCATTTCCTGTGCCCAACCCTTTTTGCCTCCTGAAGCTGTGCTCTGTGCCTGGAAAGAGCCTCTTCTGTGGGTGGGTGAGAGGCTGAGCTGCCCACCCTGAAGGAATGAGCAAAATATCCTTTGTGTTTTCCAGCAAGGTAATATCCTGCTGATTCAGCAAGGGGGTTAGGCAAGCACTAAGGGTTCTGTACATACTGTGTGGTTTTTGTTTAGAGTTAATGATGAGCAGAAAGGTTTTGTGAAGGTTTCATTTTTTCTGCTCTAACTGATCAGGATTAAGCTCTCTATATTTTTCCATGCTTAGGGCATCAAAATTTATTGCAGTAACCTTAAGTCTGTTGGTAGTTCATGTTACAGAGGTGACTTCATAGGATATCTCAATCCAATCCTGGACACTAAGACCCTGGTCCACTCAGGGTGTAAATCCCAATGTGATGCATTGACTTTTGATGTGCTGAGGAGATTTTCTTTGTAAGAAAACTGCTCCCCTCCACTGCCCCACCCAGGAGCTGTAGGGAGCAAGTGTGTGTTTCTCAGGATGTGAAAACTGAATGCAGGTTTTCCTTCCACTCTGTTTTTTTGTTTTGTTTTTTTTCCCCAGGCCCTGGAAGAAGCCCAGAAAGCCATTCAACAGCTCTTTGGTAAAATTAAGGATATTAAGGACAAGGCTGAAAAATCAGAGCAAATGGTGAGCAGCATTTTCTTTCTAGCCTTTGACAAAGGGAGTGGAACACTGACTTTTGCTTCCAGGCCTTGTTAAGAAGGCAACATTTCTGTCTTTGCTCCTGCTGACTGGATGGGAATTTGCAGGCAAGCAGATGCTGAACCTCTGTACCCTTGTCCTGGTGTTACTGTGGCTGTAGAGCTGCCATGTCTGTGGTCCCCAGGGGAGGAGAGAGTCCTCCTTCTCTCCTTAACGTTTTCTTGCTGTGGCTTGATGTTTAACCAGCCTCTTGCTTTCCCCTTCACTAGGTTAAAGAAATCACTCGGGATATCAAGCAGCTAGACCATGCCAAGCGTCATCTGACCACCTCCATCACCACCCTCAATCACCTGCACATGCTGGCTGGGGGTGTGGATTCCCTGGAGTAAGTGTGTGGATTCTTAGTGGTGCTTCAACACCACTGCTGAGTTCTTGAGCTGGTGCAGAGCTCTGAATGAGTCTGTAGCAGCTGCTTGTTTTTCTGGAGGGAAGTTTGCTCCCTAGATTGCAGGCTTGGTTTTTGCTGGCAAATCCTTTCTGCCTCGCTGTGAGTGACCTGCAGCCTGTCTTGCTGTATTTAAGGGTTTGCAGCATTGATTGCTGTGTTGATCCTTGGTGATAAGGAGTGAGTCTGGCCTCTTTAAAGATTAAGAGTGTCTGTCCAATTAGATATCTTCATTAGAAATGTGTGGCTCCTCAGGGATTTGGGGGGCATTGTATCAGCCATGTCTTTAATGGAATGAGATCTCTTTTTCAGGAAGGGCTGCTCTGGCTCTGAGAATCAATTCAAAGAAGCCTTAAAGCTTGTGCTGTGTGTGAAGTTAGATGTTTCTAATAACCCTTCATGGGTTTTTAATGTGCTTAAGGAACACACAGCCTAGGAAAATGATTTTTTTTCTTTTTGCATATTGTATCTGTAAAGCATTGTAGCAAGTTCTGCACAAACACTGAATTGTTAAGTGTTCAGAATAAAATTGTCCTCAAGCTGCTGTCTACTGGAACGATCCTAAAGGATGAAATAAAAATAAACAAACTTGATTTTTTTTTTTCCTGTTAGTTCCCTGTGAAAGTTATTAACAGAAAAGTTAAGGCTAACAGTTTTTCAGCATAATGATTCTCTTCCCTGTGAAGCTTTAACTCACACTTTGTGTGTGATGATGAATGGCTTTGCTCAGGTCATTATAGTGAAATAACATTTACAGCCTCCGGACCCATACTGGGAAGTTGATGCATTCAGTAGTTTACACGTTCTTTGCCAAGTGTTGCTTTTGACATTTATGTGTTTTGAGGCATTGTTAGATGTGTGCTGGGTTGGTTTATTTTAGCATCAGTTAAGTGAAATTTTAATGCTGCTTTGGAATGTTAATGAAGAGTTGTGTACAGTAGAAAAATAAATACCGATAGTGACCAGCGGGACCCGGTGGGGATGAGGTAACCTGGGGAATTGCCACCCAGGATTTTCATCAGACCTGCCTTTATAAATCTTTCATTTCCTCTACAGGGCTATGACCAGGAGGAGACAATATGGGGAAGTTGCCAACCTTCTCCAAGGTGTCGTGAATGTCTTAGAGCACTTCAACAAATACATGGGGATTCCTCAGATCCGGCAGCTCTCTGAAAGGTAAACTGCTCAAACCCTCAGCACTTGCATCCCTTCTTGGAAGGAAGGTTCCAAAAGCCATCAGGCAGAAGCAGTTTCTCAAGGGTGTAAAGACTAGACATGGTCCTTTGAGCTTCTTTCCAGCCAAAACAAAGGGGTTGAAGTTGGACACAGTTTGCTCAAGTCTTGAGCAGCCTATTGTGGTAAATCACAGTCATTGGCACAGGTGTAAGCCAGGAGTGCTCTGAGCTTCTCACTGACTGGCTTTTAATTTACTTACCTGGAGTAATCTGTGGAAGTGCAAATTGCCTTGTGTGATCTTCATGTGGTGAACCCTGAGGTGATGCTTTCAACCACTTTCTTACACCCTTCAGCAGCCCAGCATGAAGCAGAAACCTGGGCTTGAAGGCAGCAGTGCTTGGGGCCCCTTTCTGCCCAGACATGTGCTTACTGCTGCCGAGTTGCTGTTGGACTCTGCAGTTGCCCAGGGGTTTAGGCAGGCTGGATTTCTTCTTGTGCATTTGCCAGACTCCGTTATTCTGAGCACCTCGAGTTTCTTCTGCCAAAACCTGTTCCCATTGCCCAATTCTACTGAGATCTGAGGTTTGCAGCAAAGCTTTTCAAAACCCTGTGCAGTGTACCTGACTGCTCTAAACAGTTATGCTGAGCTGGGGTAGTCTCGAGCTTCTGAGGTGGAGTTCCATGCTCAAATTGAGTGAGTTTTGCCACAGCTCCAACAGCAAGCACCCACCATGCTCAGCAGCCACAGGTGAAGGCTCAGTGATGACTTAAGCCCCCAGATTTCCTGAGACCTTGACTCCATTTGGGATGTGACAGACAGGTGTCAAGGGAGCAAGGCCCTCCCTGTTCTAGGGATCATTGCCGTTTCCTGGCCAAAACCTGCTTCTCTTACTGTACAGGAGGCTTTGTTTCCCTCACACCACACCTTAGGTGTTTGCTTAACAGCCTCCAGTAGTGCTGAGCACAGCTCAGAGGTGGAAACAGCCTATTAATGTTAGGGATGAAACTCCTTAGTGATACAACCACACCTGGTAGCACTTCTTTTCTGTTTGAAAATTGCAAATCTCTCGCCACCATCTCTGCGCCCACTTTGCTTATTACAGAGGTACTTGGAGGAGCCTTCCAGGCACAGTAATGACTTTTTTGTGGTGACTCCCTTTGCTAAGCCAGCAGCTGGCTGCCTGTGCTGTTTAGTGATGGAAACAGTGTTTGAAGGGCTTGTTTATAATATTTTCATGTAAATCCGTTGGACTTTCTTTATGGTATGGATGCCTCTTCCAGAAAACCCAGATGGAATCCATGAAATGGAGCAAAAGAGAAATCCACACAAAATTGGAAGAGAGATGTGGCCTTGTTTTAACAAAGCATTTGCTTTAAATGAACATGAACATCAAGGAAATATAAACATACGTCAGTGCTTTTCTGGATTTAGGCTGTTGTCTATTCCAACCTCACACTCCCATAGATAACTTGCTTCATTTATTTCTTCTGGTAATGCCTTTGGGGAAAAACCTGCTGCCATTGGCCATTTTAAAGCCAAATATAATTTAAACCTTGGTCCAGAATTGTGGCTGGTTTTCTCCTTTCTGATGAGTGCTCATTTAATACTTTTGGAGTTGCTGATAATTATAGAAGACAATTCATCCTGCTGCTAAAAAACGCCGTGGCTGCGAGGCATGCCAGAGAGCCTGGCAAGGACACAGAGGGGAAAAAATACCCAACAACCTTCTTTTGTTTTATTCTCTCTTCAAGATAAGGATCTGAAAAGCTCAAGAAAGTCTGTTCCCCCTATTTTTAGAGTTGCCTCAGCAGGGTTTTCCTTCCAGTGTTTACACAGGGAGAGTCGCACCATCTGGTAGCGATAGAAGCGGCTGCTTGTGGGGCGAGAGGAGAGCTGCACCCAGGGTGTTGCTTGGGATCTCTTTACTGCTTTGACATCCAGGCAGGCAAATTGCTGCAGGGAGGTCTGTGGCACAGTAATATCTGCTTTGGAGTTTGACTACATGTGTAGGTATTAGAGCCCAATTTGCAGTTGACTTTTTTTTTTCCCCCCCCTCTCTTTGCCATTGTGATTCATGAAAGATCAAAGGCAGTTTGCCTGACTTCTCCCAGGGCTGCTTTTAGCCTGTGAAATTGCTGGGGTTTAATATCTCCTCAGCTTGGTTTACTGGTACAAGCAAAGCCTCTTGGATGTTTGTGAAGGCAAGAAATGCTTTAGTAGATGTTGGCACAGAGCTGTGAGAGTAACCTAAGTCTGTTATATACAATAAGTCTATTATATACACTGCTAAACAAGCAGATTCTGATGCTTGCTTTAATAAAGAGCCTCTCATTCTCGGTGTGAATGGAGTGAAGCCAAATATGAATGGGAAACCATGGGAAGGGGAAGTGCCTGCTAGGTGGTGTTGGATGTGCTCTTTGTCATGGGGTGTTTGGTTTAAGTTCCTGCTCCTAGATGCTGTGAAAGCTAATGGTGTGGTTTTAATGTTGCTTTCCACCTGTTCTGAGCCTTTGAAAACAACAAAACAAAATCCCACTCTAAGTATTTGCTGGGACCCTGACTGGACTCTCAATTTAATTGACTTCGAGGAGACATTGTAGTAGCCTTCCAGTATCAGAAGGGGCCCTACAGGAAGACTGGGGAGGGACTATTCACAAGGTCTTGCAATGCCAGGACAAGGGGCAATGGGTTTGAACTGGCTGAGTGGAGATTTAAACTGGATGTTAGGAGGAAGTTTTTTGCAGTGAGGGTAGTGAGACACTGGCACAGGTTGCCCAGGGAGGTTGTGGCTATTCCCTCCCTGGAGGTGTTCAAGGCCAGGTTGGAGGAGGCCTTGAGTGACCTGTACTAGTGGGAGGTGTCCCTGCCTATGGCAGGGGGTTGGAACTGGATGATCTTTGAGGTCCCTTCCAACCTTACCATTCTATGATTCTATGACTTCTTATGCTGATCCTGTTGAGTATTGAGAGAAAAGTGTCACAATTCCCATCCCAAAGGAAATATTTTCCTAAGACTGTTCCTGAGCCAACTTCTTCCATGGCACAATGGAAGCTCTTTGTTGGAGTTAATAGCAATATTTTGTTATCTCTCAATCCTGTCTTTTCTGTCTGTGGAAGGAGCATGCAGTTAGCGGTCACTAACCCACCCATGACAGTGGTCAAGAAAGTCTAGCAGATAGTGGAAAAAAGCTTGGAAAGTATTTAGGAGAAGGATGGTTAGAAGACTACCACAGAAGAACAGGCTTGCTCAGCCTCTTTTTATCTCAGCAAGCTGCCAGGCCTAGTTTAAAATTTCTGGTAGCTTTGGCTAAAGGAGTTGTGGTTTATAGTAATTTAATGTCATCTGAAACATTAACAGTGACCTTTCTTCTTGGGCTTTTTTTTTTTTTTTT